>JARHVA010009767.1:0-269718 GCA_037957365.1 Torreya grandis
CTCACTTTCTTACACCTATGTGAGTGATTTGATATACTGACAAAAGATTGGTGGATAGTGAAAGAACACATAGAACATCATTAAAGGTCCCATCACTTACTTCAAATGATCCTTTATTTTTGAATTCTACCAAAATATCATCACCCATAAGAATTGAAGGCACAAAACATGGATTTATTTTTGAAAATAGATCCTCTGAGAAGGCCATGTAATAGAAAGCACCTGAGTCAATAACCCAAGTTGAAGGCTAAGAAGCTACTGCAACAAGTGCCTTTCCCTTATTTTTACCCTTTGTGTTATCTTTTGTCTTTGTATAATATTGTGTGGACATGTTCGCAGATGAGGATTCAAGAACAAAAATGTTGTTCTTCTCAAGCATCTTAGTCAAGGTGTCAATCTTCTTTTTCATGCATTGAGATTCATCATGCCCAAGTTTCTTACAAAAGTTGCATTTGAGGTTATCCTTCTTCAATTTCCTACTTGAAGAAGACTCATTTGATGATACCTTATGCTTGGCATCTTATTTATGATTATTCTTATGCTCATGATCTGGTTTAGACTATTTCTTCTCCTATTTACCACTGCTAGAAGGCTTTTTCTTATCCTGATTAACAATCAAGGCATGTGATTTTGAAGACTTTAGTGTACCCATTTGAACCAACTTATCTTGATCCTAAGTCATATTGGAAACAAACTCATTAAATGATGGCATTTTCTAAGTGAATCTAAGTTCACATTTGGTACCATGAAATGTAGAGACAAAAACTAAATAGTTGTGACCCAATTTTACAAGCAAAGATAGAATCAATTGGTCATCTATTTTATCAATGCTGCATTATTTTAATTGTAGTATTAGTGATTTGAAATTTGTAAAAAAGTTTTTTAGGGTGTCATAGTCACCTGGGATCAATTTGATGAGGTAATTATCTAGTTAATGACCCCTCATGATGTCTTGTACTCCAGAAAGCTTATCCAATATTGTCCAGACTTTGTTCAAAGTTTTTGCAAATTCAACATGAAACAAGAGGTCAAGATACATTGACAGGCATAGAAACCCATATGCCTTGTCACATCTATTATACCACTTAACCTTTTTTACATCTATAAATGGCTCAATTTCTTCAACCATAGTAATTCAATAGAGTCCTTTACCTCTCAAAGCAAGTTGTATTTTAGACTTCCATTGTAGATGGTAAAATGGTGTGAGTGGTTTGATGTTTAGATCCATTAGTGAAGATTAGAATGAGACAAATTTTAGAATTAAAATAAAATAAAATAAATAGAAATCACATAGTACAAGTACCCCTTGAACTATCAAGAATACCCCCTAAATTTATAATGCACACATGCTCAATCTTGTACATCAAGCACAACTAATAATGCATCTATTAGAAATCAGTGTGAGAAAGTATGAGAGGGGCTTAAGTCACAGCCAATAATGCATCCAAGAGGAAAAGTACAAAGGTTTGAAGAGAGTTTTAATATATTACACCATGTAAAAAAATGGATGTTATAATGTCACCAATGCATATAACTGAAAAAAATATGCACTTTCAAAAAAATGGCACCCAAAAAAGGAGCTACGGATTGAAAGTTATAGCACTACTGGTTCTTACTCCCATATATTCCTGGACCCTTTCCAAAAATAGATTTTTTTGTGTTTTTAATCCAAAAATGGATTTTTTTTGTGTTTTTTAATCTAAAAATCCAAAAAGGGAAACAAATTTACTCTATTTATTCATTACCTTTCACCTAAAATGTAATGCCCTCCTAAATGTCACTCAGAGTTTCAACATTGCTTCACTTCAGGTTCTTGTAACTTATTTACTTAAAAAAAAGTAATAAGTAATTGCCCTTTGAAAACCCAATTACTTCTTGGTAGTGTATTTTGGGTTCTTCAAATAACTTTAATTTGAGATTTCAAACAGCTGCAACTTAAAAAGGTAAATGAGTAGTCAACCCTGGAAAAATCGATTACTTCTTGGCAGTGTATTTTGGGGTTGTGAAGTTTGACTGTTGAAGCCTAATTACTTATAAGTAATTGCCTTGGAGAAGCTCAATTACTTCCAAGTAGTTACCCTAGAGAATCTTGATTACTTCCTATAGTGTATTTTAGGTTTCTTGGACTACTTTAGTTAACTTCACAAACTGGAAGTAAAGTAATACTGAAAACCTAATTTGGTTTGTGATCAACTTGTCAGGGTTGAGAAACCCGATTGCTTTTTCCAATATAATTCAAGGTTTTTGAACTACTTTACTTAACTTCATGAATTTGAATTAAAGTAATGCCAAAATCTTGAATGGGTCTTGTAATAAAGTTGTAGCACTTTGAAAACCTGATTTGGTCTATAGAGAGTAAACCAAGGTTTATAAGCTTAACTACTTCATCCATATGGACTTTTGACCAATTGGAAGAAATTGATTTTTTAGAAAATCCATGAACTTTATCAAAAAACTAAGAGCAACCCATTTTAGATCTCAAAAAACCCAAAAAATATATGGAAATATATTTTTCATCAAAGGCCTTTATTTTTGAGTTTTGAGGTAGATTAATAAAATGCCTCCAAGGTGAAAAATGGTGGCCAAGATAGAAGAAAAAATCACAGCAAGGTGAATGTATAGAGGATCTTACCAGGGAGTCTGCTGCATGAGGTTATCAGGAAGGCTCTGATACCATGAAAGAGTGTACCAAGATCTCTAAATAGTATTCAAGTAACAATGTCAATTCTTATAGAGAGAGCTCCAAAATTCCAAGAGAAGGAAAATAATCATTCGATTAATTGATTTGAGTGATTAACCTTCCAAAAAGGAAAAATGGGGTACATATAGGGAAAATTAGGGTAACATAAGGAAGCCCCTAATTTTTCTAATTAATTAATTAATTAAAACTAAATATAATTATCCTATGAACTCTTTATAACTAACCTAAGGAAGCTTAAATAACATATAATGGCCATATGATCGTGTAGACAAACGTTAGTGGGAAAAACACTACACTAACAGAGTAAGGCAAAGAATTTATCTTTTCCCTTCACCCTATGTGCTGACAAATTATTGGCATATTAAGCCCTGCATCTATCCCTATGTGATTCCCATATATCAATTTGACTTGTTATCAAGTCAACTCAACCTAATACTGACTCTAGGGTATTGGTCAAATAGGTATGGTTGGTGTTGGTTGATGTAGGGTCCCTCATTCTCCTAATCATTTATTCAATTTATATATTTATTTAATTGTGTGCAACTAAATCCTCTTGACTACCTATGGGATTTTGTGGATCTTTAGGAGGGTTAAGAGAGTTAGGTGGAGGGTTCAGATGGTTAGGAGATCAATTAGCCTCTGGCCTCTAATAGTGGAATGGGTTATTAAAAATAGGATTTAACAATTAAAAAATGAAAAAATACTTATTTAGGTTAAAGTATACTATTAATATGTTTTGATTTTGATTGCTCACCTCCCCTCCATGGCAAAATTATTGATTTGGAGAGATATCAAGTGATCGAGGTGCATTTTTATTCTCCTCAAATCAAAATGAAACTGCATTTTATCGAAGAGAAGCATCGAGCAAGCAAGAAAATCAAAATGAAATGTGTTTTCCCATAGATGGTATTTTTTTGTATTTAAAATAACACAATCATGTTATCAAGACACAAGGCATACACGTTTTTAACACTATACATAATTCCAATAATGTATATACTTATTGGCACTAGGCCTAGTGCTCATAACATGTATGCATTATGTGGTCATAACATGTATGCATAATGGCTTGGATTTTCTAAGCCTTAATTCAAATAGCATGTATGCATAATGGCCATAACCTTTACATGTTATGGTTATAATGTGTATGCACTAGGGTAAATTTCCATAGAACTATCCCCCAGCTTTGTGTGCATACCCAGTATGGTTAAGATAACTTAATTATTTAAAATAATTAACCTATGTGTATAAGTCATATTCAAGGTCTCATTACCATTACAAGTAACCAACCAATGATAACATCCATGTAAGTCTAATAATGGTATCATAATTAGTTTATTTTAGTTTAATTATCACATATGGAAAATAAAAACACCTTAATATTAGATTTAATTAGATACTTTGTTAGGTATATGAACCATTTTTAAAGCTTCCTGAGATAATCTATTCAGCTAGTAATTTAGATTTTTACACAATATTGAATACCATATATCTTCCTTATGACCATAATCATTTCATACCCAAGTTTAGATAGTATCTTCCTTATGACCATAATCATTTCATACCCAAGTTTAGATAGTATTATTCATTCTAAGATTATTTTTCTGTCTCATGGTTATATAATGCATAAGCAGGAATATATTATAATCCATCTAGTTCACCAAATGATATAATTTATTCTTAAGTATAAGGTGTATCAAGCTAACACCTTAAAAGTTGAGTTAGTAATTATTTAATATAAAAATTCATGAAATACATTACAAGGAAATTATATATAATATAATATACATACACATTATTATGGTGTTTAATAAGAATGTACTTATTTGGAAGTACACACAAGTTACCAAGAGAGACTAACATTCGGGGTTAAAACAATAATGTGTATGCTACTGTAGTAACTTGTTGGTCTAATATAAAAACAACACATGAGAGAGATAAAGGCGTTAAGCTAGTTTTTATAGGATAAAAAATTAATATCAAGAATATTAACCTGCATAATACATTATCAGATACCCTGAACATGTTCATATATGGCTAACATGTTGATCGTATGCTTAAGAGATTAAATTTGTTAGAGGTAGACATAGTCTTGAATTAAATGTCCTCAAATTATATATAAAATAACGTCAACATAAATACTAATAATGCCTCATCTCTATAATATAAACAAATTTAAAATATATAATATATAATTAGGCTAAACTGTCCCCCACAACTAGTTAAATCAATCACCTTCAATAATAAAAGTATTATTGGAAAGTGAACATAGAATGATAATAAGAGAATGAAAAAAGTACAAACATAAATTCATGTTGTAGACACATAAATATCATCACAAATAATTTAAAATGGTAAATTTTAGCACATTTTGTACCACATGACTTGCACACAAATACATGACTCTTATTTTCCATTCCTTTAAGTAATTCATCTATATGTGGGATTGATCATTTATTTTGCATTACTGTTATACAACAAATTTAATGTAAAATACTCAAGATATATAAAATCAACTTCAATCTATCCCCAATAAATTAAAATTGTCTTTGATCCCTATGGATAGGTCCAAACTAGGAAGATAGAGGCAAAGTGTGCCCCTATTCAATTAGAAAAAGTGTGTCCCATGCTAAATAATGTCTATTTTTCAAAATTCAAAACATGATTTTATGTCTTCCCACATGTTTCAAATGGTTGGTTAAAGGATTTTTTAAAAATATTTACTTATAAATACATGTCAAGAGTCACTCATTATAGAAATGGATATTCAATTGGTTGAAGCATAAAAACTTTTGGACATTGAACAAATATGCCCTATTATTTCCAAATTATGAATCATTCATAATGAGTAGCCATAAGCCAAGTCAAAAACCCTATAAAATAAGTCAAGATCCATCATTTTTAATTATTAAATCCATATTATAACTATATACATATAGTAAAGGGATCACAATTACATATTCACTCTAGGTGGGAGAAGTACATAGGCTTGATTTCCCTCCTTAGAGTATTGGATACGTAGGTATTAGTCAATCATCAAGGGGGTAATTGAGGTTAGCTTAACCCATTACACTCCCATATTTTTATTGAATATTTTAAAGATATAGAAGTTCCCTAAGAGTTTCAAATATAAGACAAGATAAATAAAAAATAGTATGTAACCATACCCTGATTGGAAATCTTAGATTTCTTAGCATTTAAAAATACATAAGGTGCAGTGTAAATTTGTATACACAGTCAACTATTATAAGTCTGAAATCAAAAGAATCAAGTATAAGAAGTTGATATCCACCTATAGTGGACATGTCTATAACTTTATTCTAATTTTTCCTCTAATTTATCATTTTTAGATTCCTAATTTCTCGGTCTTTTCCATTTGAAAGGCTATCATAGTCTACTGAGACAAGCCCATAATCAATGGACTAGAATGAACTATACCACCATCCACATACAATGAACCTATCCAAATTTTGTTTATGTTCTTGATTTTGATACTGAGCTTATATAGTAAATTATTTTTCTAATTTACACTTGTAGACAGTCAGAATAGTCAACAAAAATCAATGTTGAAGCTTAAGTATATTCCTTGTTACTATTTCTCAAAATGACAACTTGCCATAGATAGTCAAAATAATTTAGGGTATAAAGCATGTATGATTATTAGGATTTCAAGGATATGTTTTAACAATATTTTGTTGTGGTTTATTGTATTTTAACACATTATGGTAATAATTGAATTAGCACATACTAAGTTATTTTTAAGTCCATTATAATGAATATTTTTATTTTTTTATCAATGTTGATTAATATTTAACTTAGTATAAATATATTTTTGACATTAACTTATATTTTCATTGGCACACATGATTTTCATGCACTATGTAGTATTCACACTTCCTTGCACTCCATTTCAAGATTACATGATTGCAAACCTATTGAAGCATGTCAAGTATTAAAATTTCATTATCTATGCACCTAAAAATGATCACTACTCTTTGTGGAAATATTTTAAAATGAATGATTGTGATCTATTTATAAACTTACATGAATCTTGTTCATGATGCCACATGTTACCACCTCACATCTTTCCATCCTTGTAACTCTTGCACCTTCACACCATAAAAATCCAAATAACATGAGTTTGAGTTATTTACAAGACACCCTATGTCAAAATTATAGTATATTTCATCCTTGAAACCTCACATTTCACATATTACTCAACTTCAATGGATTAGACTAAATTTTAAGAACTCCATAAAAATAAACCAAATAGGAAGTGCCATGCATCACAAATTTTCATTCTCATTACCATCCATAACATGCACATTCAAAATAATCTTGAGGAGAAACAACAACTATGTGGTTGTAAATAAATAGAATGGAGACATGTGTCACTATACCATTCATCATGCACCTCACAATTTCAAAATAATTCACAAGGTTTAAGTATGATGAGAGTGTAAACTAAATATAGGGTGTAATGTGTCCATTTTTTAAGACCTTGTGCTAGTACATAACCAAGTAACACCATTAATAAGTTTGATGATTGTGAGACTAAGAACCTAATAGAGAATGACAAATGGACATTTTTTTGTGTATTCTTCTACAAAGCCATGAAATAAAGTCTAAAATTAAAAAATAATGGGAAATGCATCTAAATAAATGCAAAATGCCACCTTTCTCATTTAATACACATGAACATGCAAATTCAATTTTTCATCCTAATATTTAAGGTGAAAAAATAAATAAATTTGATTCAATTTTTAATTTTCAAATAGATTATTAGAGACTATAGAAATAATGCAGCGTAGGCCTTAGAAATAAATTACACAACTAAGTAGAGAAAATATTAAAGACATATTAATGAATTCCTATATTTTACCTTTGGAGCATCACAAGTTTATATAAACACCTTGTTCATATGAGATGCATTGGGCCTAGTACATAATCATTAAAAGACCATTTTTTATGAAGTTGAAAGGATGAGGCACATTATAGAAGAATAAATACCTTGGTTGATTTCAATTATTAATATGACCTCATGGCCCTATAGAAGGTGTGATTTTACCAAGAAGTATCAAAATCCAAGTTATTTACATGTGCAAACCTTTTCTAAAATGTTTTTACTAGAATTTTATACCTAGATGATATGGACTTATTCTTGAAGAAGGACCACCAAATCACATTCTTGGCTGGCCTAGACATCAAAAGATATTAGAAATTACCCTAGCCTAAAACAATATATAACCATTTAATGGTGTTAAAATGGCTTGATCTCCATAATATCATATAAGTTTTGAAATATAGGTCAAAAAATCCCAATTGTTGGGTCAATATGGAAAACATTGACAAAATTCCAACTAGGCTATTTAGAGCTAACATCTAGATTGGTATGGATTTAATGAATTGGTTATATGGAGTGCTTAATATCTCACATGTTAATAAGATCTGAATACCCATTCTATCAATGGTCATCAATGATAAAGAGGTACCTCCCCTAGGGGAGATGATTTCATTTAATTTTAAGGTACAAAGTAATTGGAGTGAGGAATGGATACATTTTATTCATGATGTCATAATTGGTTGATGTTACATATGCCACAATCATTTTTAAAAGATTCCACATTGGATTCCTACCTTTGGAGAAATTATTCACTTCATTTTGTTTAAATCATACACATTGGTTCCAAAAATTTATCAAGGATATCTATGAATGTTTTTATCCATTGGTATATCAAGCAATTAATAACTTAACATTTACAAGGTTTTCTAAAGAAATCAGAAAATCCTTAACCAATATGAGAGATTATTGGTATTACCTAGATTTTACTATGAGTAGGATTGAAGGAGTCTTAGTGTATCCTTTAATATTATCAATATATGCTCTTGATAAGATATCAAAATAGGATAATTATTACCAAATTCTCCATGGAATTGGTGGAATATGTAAGGAGAATACAAATATTTTAAGTCATGGCATGCATTTCACATAGTTATAACTATCTTGTCTTCCTTTAATATGGATGACCATGATTTAACATAATGGGATCCTAGGGGTCATATGAAAGCACATATCAAGTCACTCAAGGGAAATTATCAATGGTGTATAATCATCATCCACATCAGGGGTTCATTAACATTGAGGATGATGAATATGTAAAGATAAATATGCACGCTATAGGTAATATAATCTCACCTCCAAGGATTAATTAACAAAAAGAATTAGAATAAAGGCTAGATACATCCATAGTTAATGATGACACCTAGAAAACATATGCACACCTAAGGAAGAAAATGTTTTAGTGACTCCCTCCTCCTACTAGTTCTCAAAAATGAATTTTAAAATAAGAGGTAACTAGGAATAAACAAGTGTTGAATAAACAATGGTGATTCTTCTTGATTCTCATTCTATGTCCCCACTAGAGGATACTGTAATTGACACTCATTTATTAGTTATTAAAGCATAATTTTTGACATGTGGTGTTCCAAAAATGTTCTTTATTCTCCTTTAATTAAGATTATTGATAATTCACCTACTAAAACAAGTGTTGAATAATCAAATGGTGACTCCTCCTACTTCTCTTTATATACCCCAACTAGACGATGATCTAGTTCACACTCCTCTATTGGTTCCTTGATTATAAATTTTAACCCTTTTTACTCCCAAAAAGGTTTTTTATATACCAAAGAATATACAAGGCAATTAACACCAAGGAATTCAACACAATGCCCTCAAGTGTCTTTGTTTCATGTGGTTAGTCAATCTTACTCTACCACTTAAGTAAAATTTGCTTCTCTCCATAGTATCATGAAAATAATAAATCCTTTTTTTGTTACTACATCAACACTATATAGGCAAGTCCCTAAAAATGAGACACAAATATCTACAATGCCAATAGTGGATCCCTTGAATATATTGCATACATATAAAATTACTATTATGGAAAGGTTATATAGTGTTATTTATTATTATATATATAAAGGAGCCAAATAAGAAATGGAAAATTCATACTATTGTATTAGACAAATCTAAATTTACTTCCCTTGCAAATCAGAATATATTCTTATAACAACAATCACCACTTCTTCTTGAGTTCCATATCCCACTCATATCACTACCATATATACCCATACATCCATAACATTCATAATTTTGACCCTCCATAACCATTCCAAGGTCTAATTCACTCCATTCATCACCATATAAATTAGGCCCACCACCTATAACGTTTTCTATCTCAATTTCCCAAGTAGATGAGAATTGGATTGAAAGTATTAAGCTAGCCAAGGCCAAAATAAAATAAATGATAAGAGTCAATGGACTTAAGATAACTCTTGAATTAAAAAAAAACATATGGAATCTAAAAAGAGTGACCTAAATGAAACTATCCAAATGGGATACCCCACACTCTATGAGACAAAAGAAGAGCTATTTGCCTTGAAAAGGAAAAGAAAGGGCAGACCAAGTGAAATACATGAATTTTATGAAGAATCGGAGTCTATGGTGGACAAATAAGGGTTGTATAAGGGATGAAATAAAAATTGAAAATACTAGAAACCTAAAAAAAAGATTTAGTCCCTATGAACATAATTAATGAATATGAAAAGGTTTTGGAATCACTATATGAGATGTTAGTTGATAATTTTCAAGTAAAGAGCAAGAGTGCCCTTTGGTAGCAAAAGTTAAAAATATATCAAGATCATATTGCTAGACTGGAAGTCAATTTAGGAAATTAGAGTAAATTTATGTAAATAAAAATATATTTTTCCACTTGAAATTGATGATATTTTTTGACATTGGCATATGTCAAATTTTTCATGTATGTGAGGATGTCCTTATAGGAATGGTTAAATGATATGAGTGTAGCTCTCAATGATATTGATAATGATAAAGATAGAATTTTAGATTTATTTCAAGGTGTTGGATAATTTCATTGTTTTATCTAAAAGATAAGCTAGTTTATTTTTTTGAATTTGCACCTAAGTTAACCAAATTTAAGGCACAATTCAAGGTAAAAGTTTTGAAATCCAATTATGGGGGTAACAAAAAAGTTATGGATCTAGTCAGTTATGCCAAAGAGAAAATATAATGTGCTACATTGAATAAAGGAATACCTAATATTAAGAAAGGAATATTAATGGCCAAAATAATGTATTTGTTTCAAGCTCCAATTATAAATATGATTACAATAAATGAAATTTTATAGGCATGTGCAGCTGCTTTCCAAAAGTAGAAATCCATCTCTTTCAAAGCTTCATAAAATAAAAAGTGATCAAGGAGAAAATGTTATTTTTGGAAATATATTTATTTTTAAGCACTGTAATATTTTTGTCGTGATTTTTAACTTTTGTTTGAATTCAAAAAATATATTATATCTTTTGTATGTAGTTTTATTTTAATATGAGTCGATGCCCATTTAGACCTATTTATACACATTGTATTTACCTCTCCAAGAGAGAAATATTTTTAATATAAGCTCAAAGTTATTTGGAAAGTTATATGAGCTTATTTGTATTTTATTCTCTCAATTTATAAATGCTTCATGAGACATTAAGTTAATTAAGATATTAAATTTTCACATGAGAATTACGGGTCAATTGAATGAGTAGTAGATACTTTGACTGACCTTGTGGTTGATACATCTATCATAGTATTTATTTGTGAATGAATGTGATAAACATATTTATCATAAGAAAAAAACATTTAAAGTTAATGACACAAGAAGTGTTTGAAATATAATTAGCTCACACTCCACACTATGATCATCTAAGTTTGAGTCAAAACTAGAAATAGGTGGATATTAGTTAAAATTGCATAGTGAATTTCATAAATTAATTAGTGTAAAGAATATTTATCTTATTGGTTCAGAAATAAAACATTTTTTATCTTATTTTCTTAAATTTTTATATTTATTTTGATCCAGGTAACTTCTATACCAATAAATTCAATGTGAATATCCATTTTGGGATAATTTATATATATATTAGATAGGTCTAATAAATTTTCAATAATAATATTCATAGGTAAACAACCACTTTCCTTAACTGCTATTCCAGTATGCAGTTATTTACAAAATTGAATGCCTATAAATAGTTCCTTAGATTATACTATATAATCCCAAAATAAGAGGGAAGCTTTGCATTGTTCTATTAGGTAGGTCATTAAATTGCATCAATATTTTTAATAGGTTTTATAATGAGGGTAAAAAATGTCCTATTATCCATAATTTATGTATCAAGTTGAGTTAATTCACTCTAGAGATCCATACAATATTAAATAGGTGAAACTATAAATCATACCTACTTTTTATTTAATCATTATAAGTACATAGGAAGAAAATATATAACAAAGGAAGACCCAAAATTTCATGCACCCAACTGAGTTCACTAGTTAGTCCTAGCTTTATACCTCTTATACCAATGGCTATATGGTTAGTGTTGACCAAATTTTACCCCAAGTCAAATTTTGGTCAACCCCTGTAGGTTAAAACTTCATATAGGTATATAATGTTTTTAATGATATTTTCATGGTATATAAAGGTCCTAAATTATTCCATGTGGTCATATTTGCCCATGTCTAGTATTGTCCAAGTTCTAGTCTTAGTTTCACTTGTCTAGTCATATGGTCAAGTACAATGTCTTGTATAGTCAAACTTGGTTAAAGGTATAATATAGTCTAAGGTCATTATAAAAAGGCTATTTATGATTATTTAATGTCATATTATCATACTCTAACCTTTTTTTGACTTCTATATGCAAAAAAACACATATTGGCCATCTTTTGCCCCATAGAGAAGAGTTGGACACACCACCTCAAGGAGAGAATGCTTTAAAAAGTTTAAAAATTCCCCTAGTGTAATAAATATTTTATATAAGGTTTGTTAATAGTCAAGGTCTAATATAAGTTGTATTTTAACTCCTAATCTTGGCAAAAAGACACTTTTCAAACACTTGTATGGCCTTTCAAGATCAGTTTTAGTTGAAAATGGTTTTTAAGTGACCCTTGGTCTCCCTTAGACCATTTTACATCTCTTTACCAAGTTTTAGTTTGAAGTGACACTCAAAACAATTTTTATCTTCCATCACTACCTTTATAAGCTCAAGAAGGCAAATTTGCATTGAATGGTACAGCCAGGAGAGAAAGAGAGAGAGAGAGTTAGGAGCTAAAATTTTGTAAATTATTAGGGGTCTAAGAAATACTAAAATAATTTTAATTATTTTTCATAATGGTGTCCTCTTATTTATGAACAATCGTTAAGAGTGAAAGCAGGTCATTATGGCCTATTCATATGAGAGGGGTCTATTCTTGCACCTTTTTCTCCAGATCATAAATTGATGGAAAGTAATTATCTTTAGGGTGGTTTTTAAAGGTCTTGGATCTCATTTTCATGAGATTTTTATTACTTCAATAATCTCCATGAATCACTTTGAGTTGAAGGAAGAATGTCTTAATGCACATGATATTTCAATGAATTTTAAAGCAAGTCTCTAGTTTATCTTCATGGTGATCATATTTAGAGATTTATAGTGATAGACTATTCATGAAAACTCCCTCAATTTCATGTCTTTATTATTATTTTATCTCAGATGTGTTTTGGCTGATGTTCTTCAAGTATGATTGCTTTTGGAGACATTATTAGTGTTTGAACAAGTCTACTAAAGTTTGATTGATAATTTAGGATCAATTATTAGTAAAATATCATAAAGTTAACATTTCACCATTAAAAATGAATAAAATTCAAGAAGAGATCCCAAATGCACACTTTCAAAGGAAGAGTCACAATTATTTTAGTTGTACAACTTGTAGAGAAGTTTGAGGAAGTTCAGAGTCATGATGGGAAATTGACACATATAATCATATATTTACATGGTATTGACTACCTACTACCCTCTTCAATATTGCTCAAATTTGACTATATACTCTAATCCTCTATACATATACTTCTTTCATTACTTGACATAAGCCTACAATCTGTACAATAGCCTAAAGTTGAAGAAGATGAAATCATACTTGCGTTAAACCTCTGTAATGTCTTAAAGTAATGATAACATGTGTATCAAGGTTTTATAAGTTTGATAATATCAAGAACTCAAAGATCTTAAGAGAGTGGCTTTGTGTAGCCCTATATAGTCAAATGAGACCTATAGGCCCCTAAGCCTATAGGTCATCATTTTTTACCTTGACCAATGTCAAAATCAACACATATCTAGGTCTTAAACATGGATATATTAACCCTATTATAGTCATACAATATTCCAACTCATCAAAGAAACTAGACCACTTGAAATAACTAATAAGATAATAGACTAAGTTGACTATCTAAGAGAGCACCTACAATATTGTTGTATAGATGAAAGCAAGTAAAAGATGGTCTGGAAGTGTCTCAATGTGTTGGCAGAATCTATAGATAAAAGAATAAAACCTTCTTAAAGGTTTATATCATTCAATCATCATGATGGAGAGAGAACTTGGTTTCAAACCCCTAACACATAGTCTTGATACCCTCATGACTACACCTATAGGTGTGTACATACCAGTTACGTAGGTTGAAGAAGAGAATTCTATGTCTTAACCTTTAGATACCATTGAGAAATTATAATGGGGATTTAAAGTGTTTTAACAAGGTGTAAAGACCTAATAATATAAGAAAGTTGATTTGGAACCCTAGATGGTCAAAAGGTGGCCTACAGGCCTTAGGATTGTAGGTCCATTATTTGAATTAAGGTCAATCTAACCAACACTAAAATTAAGTAAAACATGGAGAGATTAATCTAATTGTAATTTTAAATAGGATACAAGACCTTGAAAGAGTGCCCAATCCAATTGGATAGTCAAGGGAATCAAGAAGATAAGTGTACAGTCAGTCAAGTATCCACCTACAAAATATTGTACAGACTATGTATAAATGATCAAGGATAAGTGTGATAGAAGATATAGAAAAGGTGTTAAAATTTTCTTTGGACCTATCAAGACTTCATCTTCTACTCAAATATTATTGAAATATCTAATAGTGTTTAAAGAGAAGTTTCAAAGCTCCTAATGCATTCAAGTGTCTTAAGCATCACCTACAGGTGTTTTAGAGGGTAAGTTAATTCTTAGACCTAAAAGAGAGACAAAGCATGTTTGAATGATGTTTTTTAACACAAATAGAACTAAATTTAAATTAAAAACATAGATAAGATCATTGAGGCAATGGTGATGTCTCAAGTCTAAAGTAGCAACTATGATCTTACCTTCAATATGTGAACACCTCCAACCATCTATGGGGACACAAGATAAGTCCAAGGTGTTATGAAAAAAGAATGACTTATTTGGTATTTTTGATTGGTCAAAACATATTAAGTGGAATTATTAAATGTATCAAAACTCTTAAATATTATTACATGAACTACCAAGGCACTCATTATTAAAAATACCGCTTACAACCAAGATGATTCTAATAGTCACCTACAGGTGGTGAACCAAGTAGTTAGTCTTGGGCCTGAGTAAAGAGACTGAGGGTTTTGAAAAGTTTTTAAACATAAATTAAGAGCTCAAATAAGTCAAGGGATTTGAGGAGATTTATGATATGAAGGTAAATTCTAAAAATTCCCTAAACACAGTCAACATAACTTATAGGTTTATTTTTGAGTGTTTTTCTTGTTTTGAGAAAGGTGAGGACTGTGAGAGGTCTATAAAAGGGTGAATATTCTTTGATATATAACTTTGTGAATAAATAAAAATATTATATAAATACCCATACATGTTCATTAAGGTCAAAACATAGTCTAAAATATTATAACTCAGTTGGATCCTAAGAAACCCTATAGTCACTAGTAGGCTATACCAAATCTTGATGGAAATTGATATTTGAGGGATCTATATGCTTGATCATGATTTGATAATTGTTAAAGAACATGTTAATTAATATAAAAATACATCAATGGTATTTTTGAGGTTATAAAAATATTTTAATTACTCATTATTGTGTCTTATGCCGTGCCCACTCCTTGAGCAGGGAGCAATCAAAACACTTAGGGATCCACTTGAGCTTCAAAGGAATGAAACAAGTTACTAGATATCATGAATGGAATCTAAGGGTAGTGAATAGTATTATAAGATATATCCATACATTCTCAGGTGGAAATAAACTTTACTATTCACTCTAAGGTAGTCTCAAATAGGCTTTGTTGATTCCCAGTTACATACCTCTTGCACTCAGCCTTGCACACTTGAGAAAAATGGAAAACATGGACGATAAATCCATTGATATGTCATTATAGCCAAGGAAGGGTTTATAAAATGGATGGAATAAACATAGACAATGACTGAAAAGTACCTGTAGACACCTAAATCTAGCCACCAATAACCTCCAACTAGGATTTTGACTAATTTCCACCTAAAATGCATAATTTGGCCTAAAAAACTAAAACACACTAAATGATGTGAAACTAACATATTCAAGTCCCAATTTTGGTGAGGGTATCACTAAATTGGGCAATAAAATTTATGGTCTAGCTAAATTTGATCAAAATCATTTCGAGTCAAAATGCCAAATTTTCACCTAGGTGCTGTGGATTGCTTTTTCTTATCAAATATCTTGCACGAGACACGTGCCTTTATTATTTTCTATTGGTAACATCTTAAATTGGATAATGGATTCAACACATCTAACATCACATCCCAATTCCAATCTAGTCAACTTTTGGACCAATAACAAGCCATTCTGATCAATTTGAGTAATTTGTGCATAAAGTGCTTAATAATGCTTAGAGCTAATTAATCCAAATTAGAGCCTAATAAAAAAATGCATGGAAACTTTTTGAATAATTTGTTTTAGAAATGAATATTGAATATCTACATCATTAGGTGAACTTATTTATTGGGAAGACATCCCTAGGCCATAAATGCCACAAATCTCAAGATTCATGCCTTCCATGCCTCATCAAAGCCCTCCATACCTCTTAATTTCTCCTCTATCCCAAAAAATGATGAGCCTATTTATCAATTTTAATTGCAAAATTGGATTAATCCTTAACCACACATCTCAATCCTAAGATAGATGATTTAGGTTGATTCTGATTAATCTCAAAAATCTATAAATAAGAGGCCTTACCACATCATTTTTAAGCTATTTTGGTGCAAATTTATTATGCTCAAATATCTTCAAAATCTTAATTTATACAAAGTTATAATGAAATATTGGTTACAAAATCTTCATGAAACTAGTGTTACCATGGCAAATTTATTCCAAACTAAGCCACAAGCCAAAGGTGCCAAGGAGAGATGGAGGTAGCCAAGCTTCCATTGCCAAGGACTTCATGAGCACAAAGCTGAGCAAGCCACTACTACAAAGGCATTTGGAGCATCCAAAGAAGGTGAAAGCATTCTTATTTTTCCTCACTTTCTAGTTTTGTTTGTCATTTGTTTTTTTACTAAGTTCACCCTAGTAACTAGGCATGAATATGTTAGCTTAGTGTGTTTTTGATTTACTTTCATTCACTAACACCATATTACTATCCTCTTCTTAGTCAAATTCCTAGTTTACATAATGTCACACCCAGTGGGATTTTTCACATCTCACACATGAAGAAGATCATTCTGCAACTTTAAAATCTTCATTTAGATCATTAAAAATCATGCAATTTTATTTTCTTTATTTTTCCATTTTTCTTTGTCATAGGCTTACAAAATAACTGTCATCAGTTAGTAAAACTATCATCAGTTGTCATAGTTGTCATCAGTCACTGTTGGTATAATCATTATCAATTAGATAATCATTGTTGGTTGGTAAGTGTAACCATCATCAGTTATAGAATCAACGTTGGTCACTATTTTTTTCTTAAAAACACAAACTTGAGAGCTAATAGGCCATTTTAAAATGCTTGGTTTGGGGTCATACAGACTCTATTTTGGATGATTTTTTTTTAAACATGTTTTCTCCTAAATTTTTAGAATTTGACATTATTTTATATTCAAGTTTCATATATTTTTCACAAAATTTTGAAAACATATTTAAAATGTTTCTAGTCTAACATATTTGCTTTTGGGGTGATGCATTAAGGGTAGACAGGTAACCAACAAATTTCAAATTTGATAAATCATGTTTTAGACCACATTTTGAATGATTTTAAAATGAATTTAGAACCTTGTTTTGGTTCTTAATGAAAAATTTAGATGCTTAAAGGAATTTTTTCAAAGTTCACAATCTTAATACCAAGGTGTCAAATGAACACCACCAAATCTTTCATTTGGGCTTAAAATTTAATTCACTTGTCATTTTTGTCTTCAATAGTTTTTTGATCTAATTTTGTTTAGCAAAGAGAGGGGTGTTTCATGTATGCTCTTCCATTTTTCCCCTTTAGGGAACCTTTGGAATCAAAAGTGTCATTCCTATTACAAATATCCTAGTCCAAGGCTTATAAAGAACATCATCTAAAGCGCTCCGCAAAAACTCATCAAAGTATTGGGTGACCTTGAAAATGACCCTAAAGTCTTTATATTTCATGATTTATTTATTTCATGTAAACTTGGATTGAAAGGGGGACATCATTACCTCCCACAAGTTCTTTAGGGAAGCTTTAACCCAATATTTCATCTCCCAACATTAACTTCACTTACTCCTTCTGATTTGCACACAAGACGTATCTACATTTGGATATCACACTAAACTAAGAGAACAACAGGATGTAGTGGTTGTAAAAAGGACTAGACCTTTTTATAACTAGCCAATGTTGTGATTGTAAGGTGAATATTTTGTCATCAACTAACTGATGATAAAATGGGTATATCAACCACAATACAAGGAGATTTACACTACAAAAAGTGTAGGTTTACAACATCTTAACGAGATACATCTCTCCTCTCATCAAGGGGAGGTTCCCTATGAATATTTATATGCTATATGTATATATAAGTAAGCAAAAAATAATACTTAGGGTAGTATAACACCATCCATCTCTCTTTCTTCAGAGATGATGTCCAAGGAACAAAGGAGAAAAATCCTGGTCGATGGCTGAAAGCATTCCTCTTCAGGTGTTGGGGCCAAGTTAGTGTTGATATCTCCTAAGGGGGACATTCTTCCTTCTTTACATGAGTTGTAGTTCAGAAACACCAACAACACTACTAAGTATGAATCTTTATTACTCGAATGGGGAGCTACTTGAGAAAAAAAGAGACGCCGAGCCGATGTTCTACCAGGCATCTGAAGGGGACAATCAAGACATGTGCTAGAATGAACTATCAAAATAGCAAATTATGGTAATAGACTAGGCTGCTGCCCATTAGAATCAAAAAAAGGGACTCTGTAGGAGAACCAAGATTCATGGTTCTTGGACTAGAAAGCAAGTCTTTCCAAGGGGCAGCAAGAGAAGAGAACCAAGAGGAAGACACAGGAGATTGAATTCCTGGTGGAGAGTTCCATTTGCCCATCACCGATTTTGGGGGCAAAATGGCTTCTTGCTAGTTTATCAAGATAGAAGGCCATTTTCACTACCTCTCAAGGGGCAACATCTAAGGTACTTCAATTCTTGAAGTACCAAATAAATTCACTTGTACATTTGTATTTTTGTAAAGTCTTTGTTCTGTTTTGTGCTTTTCATTTTCATTTTTTGTAGACTTTATTTTTGTGTAACTCGACTCCATAGCCCAATGGCACACTTCAAGGCACTGGAGATTCCAGATTCTACTCCCTTCGACTATTTTTACAATAGAAGTAAGTTCCCTAACTAGAGCCAACTATTGGTCCCCAAAAGAGTCACTCTGTTTTGGGACAACATATGAAGCTATTTTGGCCCTGTACGATCTAAATTGTCTCTTTCCTTCTCAAATTTTGCTCTGAGCTTTCAAATTCTTTAGTATTTCAGATTTTCCAGTAAAGAGATTAGTAGGTTCAATGGGTTCAAAGGCTTCTATAGGTGAGTTCAATCAAAAGGGACTAGTTTCTAGCACTTGGACACTTTCAAGGCAAGTTCAACGCTTTGGTTCAACTAAAAAAGGGTCATTGGCAATCTTTTAATCAAATGAACCAATAAAATATTAAGCCTTGAACCACTTTGGTTCACAGTTCAATGGGTTCAAGGTTTAATATCGATGGAAAGCTTCAAACGGGTCAAACGCTTCATCTAAGTTCAAATGTCCCACGGCTTCAAACACTTATCGTAAAAATAGAGGCATGAAATATTGAACCATTGAACCAAAGATGGTTCAATCGATCGGTTCAATCAACAGGTTCAAGGGGTGGCCCCACAGTCAAAGAAAAAAATGCCCCTGTAGAGGGTCGTGAATCAAGTCAAGTGCCCTTGCAAAGGGCCACGAGCCAAAATAAACAAAGTGAACTCCAAAAAAATGAACAAGGAAAAAGGCAAAGTAGAGTCCTTCAAAAAAATTGTCTGAAGGAATTCACCTAGGAAGAGAGCCCGAAGAAAGCAAAGGAAAATCCTGACTGAAGAGAAAAATCCCACAAAAAAGTGCCTGATGGAAAAAGACAAAGTGCAGTAAAAGCTACCACATGTCCATTATAAAGCAGAGTGAAAGCCGCCACATGTCATCTTCTGTAGGACCCACAAAGGTTTCTAAAGCTTTTATAAGTTAAGTAGAATACATCACATGTCCTGTTATGACTCATCAAAACATGACAAGTGGTTGCATCTGTGTTCCCCTTTTGGAGTTGCTCAGGAAAAACATGTTGTGGACTCCATTTTCTGTAAGTTTCTAATGAGTTTCATAACAGTGGAACTTGCCACTTGTCAAAGACATAGAAAGGACCCCCCAAATACTTAGGCAAGAAGGGATATAAAGAACAAAGAAGTGCTTAAGCAGTGAAGAGAGGACCGATACCAAAGGATCAAAAATATCTTTAAAAGAGTTATTTCTAGTAGGTGAAACAGTGGATCGAGTAGACTTTTGAGCACACCAAACCAAGGATGCAAGCCTATTTTTTTTTCTTCCATGAAGTAATGTCAAATTAGACAGCTGCACAAACATCAGAGAAAGGACCAGACAATCCATACCAAGGAAGAGACATGTTAGATGAAGGGACACGCCATAGTTATGGCAGCACACTGCTCTCAACATGGTCTCTCTAGACAAAATTGGAGACGCATTGAAGACATTGACTATAGCATGGGTCATCCCATGGAAAAAGGCACCAATCCTTATGTAGTGGCTATAAGTTTTTTAATTCTCTCATTTTTAAGGGGGACTTTTCATTTTACAAGAGCGAAGCTCTACCCATTTTGAAAGAAAAAGACTGAGACTTTGAGCTCAGGTTGTAATTTCATTTCCATTGTTATCTAAATGAGAAAGTAGGTTTTTCATAGACTTTGTGCTATTCTGAATTGTGTCATCTGAAGGTGTCCTTATTCATTTAATTTGGTATGCAAAATTAGTGAAGGTAATAGGGAAGTGTCCTGGAACCAACTGTGGGAAGACTTTCTGCTTTCACAATTGATTTCAATCTGTGTTTTCCTTTTCTTTTTGTGTTGAGGATTTTGGGGCGACTTTGTGCCCCCATTATCCTTTGTGATATACTCTTTGAGAATTTGAGGTGGAGACTTTTCACTCTATTTCATCCTACTATTACTACACCCTTTTGATCACTGGTTATTTCACTATCTGAAAGAAACTCCTATTGTTTCCTATAAGGACACTTCTAAAAGAAGAGAAGTGCCTTCAACATTTATAGCCAGGATTTTATCCTTTGTCTGTGTGCATCATCTCTGAAAGAAGAGAGATGGATGGTTTGTCCCACCCCTGTGTCTTACTTTCTACTTATTTATATTTTATATAGCTCTGCATATTTAATAGGGAACCTCCCCTTGATGAGAGGAGAGATTTGTCTCCAGTTGATGTAGTAAAGCTGCACACCAAGACGACCCATCTCCCTATGCTATGGTGATAGGAACTATTTTGGTCACTAGTTAGTTGGCTGACAAAATATTCACCCAACAGTGAACACCTAATTTTTGTGCTTGTCTTTTTCATCATTTGGCGTGAAATTCATTGTGTAATTGATTCCCCTGTAAATGTTTGAAAGCTTACTAGTTTAGTCAACCCCATATTGCCATACCCTTGTTAGGATTTGGACAATTATACTTAGTGTATTTTGGTCATTTTTGATTCATATGTTTTGAGACTAAAACTTATTTATTTTTCATAAATCCATGGAAAAATAAATTTGTTTATATGTCACTCTTTTGTCTAAAGAGGTGTAATACTGGTTGTTTTACACCACACTTGTGCCTTGAAATTTTTACTAAAACTTGTTTCTGTGTGTGTCAATTTGAGTTGAGGAGGGTAGTGTTATACTATCCAAAACATGTTAAAACAATCGTTCCTTTGAGTCTTTAAAGCATAACATAAATCACATCATTTGATCATGCTTACATCATTAGGCTACTCAATTTTTTTAATGACTAGTTTACCTTGTATCAAAAATAAGTTGTTTCAAACCATGTCATGTTGTCCAATTTTGTATAATTTTTTTAATCAGATCCTAATCTTACACATTGAGTTTTAAATTAGCCTTGTCAAGTTTAGATTTAGACATTGATTAATTTTTGTTTAGGCCTTAATTTATGGGTCTAATACATAGATCTTTCTCTTTTAGGTTCCATAAATTTGGTTAATCAATTACCCAAATTTGAAAACTATTAATGGTTTTCTTGTTCATTACCTATCCTTATCATTATTTGTGCCTTTATTTGAGAAAACATAGTCTTTATTCAAATAGCATTTTTTCTTATGCCTTATGCCAACTGATCATGTTTATGTTTGATTTTGTGTGTTAGGTTTATGTCAAAGTTGTTTTCAAACTTGTTAGATTAAATCAAAGCATATCAGCCTTTATTTCAAGTCTAGATTTTGATGTCATTTGGCCAAAAGTCCTAGCATATATCTATTTGTTTGAGCCTAGCTTTTGACTCCACATTTGGATAAAAGACCTAGTAACTCAACTTTTCTCTTTTCTAGTTTAGACCTTGTTTGGAACACTTTGACCGAGACCTTTGACAAGCTAGTTTTTATTCAGACACTTGACCTTTTGTGTGTATGACATTTGATGTTAGACTGTTTTATACCAAGTCTTAGCAAAAATCATTTTGGAGATACAACTCCACTTTCAGACCATATTGGAGATATAACGCCACCCCTTTGCCCAATTTAGACCAAGTTTGAACTATTTGTCCTTTAGACATAGTTTTTTTGAAGTTTTTAAAAATCTAAGCCTTTTTATTTTTAGAGCTTTCATCATTTATGTGGATATGCCTAGCTACACTTATGGTGGAGTCATGTATAATCTAACTTATGATAGAATGGCCACAAAAAATGACTTTTATGGCTTTATTCAAGACCCCAACGATGATAATATGGTTTGTGAGATAGATTTCTATCCACCTCATAATAATCATTTATGGAAACAAAGTCACGAACTAGCTCATGATCTAACTCAAGACCTAGATTGGTATGAAGAGGCTTGTGAGGAGGACTTTGAAGACCCAACTATAGACAATGTTGTTTGGGATATGGATCCATACCCTCTTTGTAATAATTATTACATGAAACACAATCAAGAACCAACTTATGATCCAACTCATGACTGGGATGATATGGTTTATGAGGAAGACTTGGATGCTTTGGCTTGTGAAAGAAATCAAGTTTTATGACATCTTTTTTTTCCAATCATCGATTAACCCTAACCCTCCTTTGGATTATATGAGATATCAAGATCTACAATATCCAAATAATACCATTACCATTCTTATACCTAGTCCTTTGTCTTGTGTGAGAAATCAAGCTCCACAACGACCCTTCATCATTTAGGACCTAGTCCTTTGGCATATGTGGGAAATAAATCTCCACACTGCCCTATCATTACCATTTCAATACTTTATCCTTTGGCTCATGCAATCAATCATGCTCCCCAATGCCCTACCATTATCCAATCATAGGCCATTTTTCCTCCATTACCAATCCCATCCAAACCTCAACTAAACCAATCCTTCGAAGACCAAGTTGTGTTCAAAACTGATATTTTCTAACTCATTAGAAACCAAGACCAAGAGAACCAACAAATCTAAGATGTTTCTATTAAACTAACCACTCATGATATGTCAACATGTGATGAATCACCTATTGATCATATACTAGTTATCAAGGAGTCTCGCACTGATGAGCTAGTCTTTACTGAGTCACTTTTTAATGATTATAACCACCTTTGAGAAAATCATTACCTTAACCATGTGCCTTTTTTTCAAGAGTCTCTTATTGAGAAGCCAGTCTCTAAGGAGTTGTCTCTTTACCTATTTCCCATCCTAGAGGAGTCTCACTTTGACAAACTAGTTTTTTTGGAGCCCATTATGCCATCATAGGCTGTTACTTATCCAAAACCAAATATTCAATAAGACATCATTATAATAGAGTACCCATAAAATGAAGAATTAGATTTAGAGTCAGGTTCTATATTTTAACTGTTATCAAATTTATCATTAGAATCTAAATCAACATCAGATTCAAAGTCCCTTGAGTTAGAATTAGATTCAAAAGAAGAATATGTTCGTGGTTGTTACAACACTGGTTATGCATGCCTTGAAAATCAATTTGAGTACATTTATGATCCTTCTATAATTTTTTAGGATGATTACTTTATCTTTGACATAAGTTATCCTAGTATATTCTATGAGAATTATGTAGCCTCTCCCCATTCCATTACCATTCCACAAGCCATTAACATTAACCAAAATAGCCATATAATTGACATTCCATCTCCCATAAGTGTCGATTGGGATTGACATAATCACACTTTGTTAAAATAAATCCATGTCAACATATCAATTGAAGAAGAGTAGGAGACTAAGACCACATTCATATAGTATAAGAACACTCTCATAGTGAAACCTTTTTGAAGGTGCTAGGGGATAGTCAAAGTCATAACTCAACATCTTATAGTGAAACTTTTTTAGAAGCCCTAGAAGATAATCAAAGTCAAAATTCAAAATTCTTTAGTGAAACCTTCTCAGAGGCACTACAAGACAATCAAGACAAATTTATTGGTGAAAACCTCTTTGAGGCACCAATAGCTGAGCACAAAAGTTCTTCACTATTGGATAAAGACAAAATCAAATATCAAATCAAAATAGCTTCCTATCTATAGCCTAATCAGATGGTAACTACTCTTAAGATCAAACAACAAAAAAATATGGTGGTCCTATCGAGAGAACAAGTCTTCAGCCCCATCATAACAAATTAGGTTGAATCCAACATCAACAACATTACGTGTGACTGAAAGTCTTGATCTTCATTTATTTTTCCACCATTATACATTCTATTATCATCTACCATTCCATTTCACAATCAAACCTACCATCCATTATTTATCCTTGTTTACCATCCATGGTCATACTTTCCTTTGTATAGGCTAAAATGATACCTTGTCTTGACATTTAAAGGAATCAGAATCAATGACCAACAAAGATCACAAAAGCATTCTCAGCATCTAAATCTACAGGTAGTTATTGAGAGAGCAACTATTCAGATGAGTTGTGGGATAACACTTAACATGATCAAGTATTTTGTTTGTATCATTTGTTGATTAGGATGTGTATCTCCCCATCAATAGGAACCATAGAATCAAAAACCACACCTAGGCCAAAAACATGTACCATGCCATTTCATTGACATGTCATTGCCATTGTTACATATGCCTATTTTCTATTATCATAGATCCTTCCATTTACCCCATCACTTTGGGACAACCCTCTCAAAATCCTTATTTATCATTCTACCATCATACCAGTCTATAATTATCCTATAACAAGACCATACCATCATATCATTTCATTCCTATCTAGACCAAAGCCTATTTTTAGTCATCCTACCCAATCCTATTTTGATCTTGGTTCATTTGGTTCTTCCTACACTTTTTGTGAGGGTATTTTGATCAGGTTTCAACTCTTATCAAATTCATGTTTACAATAACAATCTATGAAATTAGTGTGACAGTTGATCTGTCAAGATATCTTTCATCCTATTAAGTTTGTTTATGTGAGCCTGATTATAATTGCCTATGGGCAAATCAGTGTTTCACCAGTCTTGCTACTAATTATAACTACCTATAGATAAATTAGTATAATTGAATTATGTCATTGTATCCTAGTTATAAATAACTATGGGAAAATTAGGGGAAACATTTGTTTATCATGCATTGCCACATCACCTTGCCATCGTTGTTTTCATTTGACTAGTCATTTGCCAGATTTGAGAACTTGTTGGGACCTAGTTAGTTTTTACCTACCTTTTGTGTGGATGGAATTAATAGGACTTGAGGTCATTTGAAGACTATATGGGTCATGATCTATTCATTTTGAGGTCACCTTAGTCCCCCTTTCCATACACTCTCACCATTTTGTGAGCAACCTAAGGTAAATGCTCTTGCCATTTTGTGAGCAGGTATATTGTCATTCTCTAATGAGTTAAGATACCTAAAAATGCCAAAAACATTCATAACATTTAAAAAATACAAAAAAGTTGTCATTTCTAAGCCTATTCAGTTATCCTTGATTTGCCTTATTGGGGCATAGTCATTGTTAGGATGCTTTATTTTGCTTTTGTTTTTAGGCTTTCTATTTGTTTGTTTATTTGTTTATTCACTTTCCTATTTGTTTGCTTTCAACATTTTTTCCTCAACTTAGTCTATATGAATTCATGGGTAATTCCCCATGCACATTATTCTTGAGTCTATCCATATTCATCTATTAACGTTATCATCATGGTTTTTATCATTAGTGCATTATTTTTGAGTGTTTATTGGATCAAGAGTCAGTCTTTATGCATATTTTGGGATAGTCTATATGGTGTTCTATCATGAAGCCTACCATCACATGCTATGACAAAAATTATCTTCAAGAAGGTCTACAACTAATGGAGCCACAAAAGTTTCTCCTTGGCACCTTGGCAAGTCCTTCCATCCCACCCTTGATCAAATCAATCCATTAACCATTCTAGTTATATCATTTATAATCAAGATGAGCATCTCATCATTAGCAGGTAAAATTAAATCCTTATATTGATCAAACTCATTCCAATAGCCATCTCTTTCATCACTTTGTGCCCACTCATCTTTAATCTATATTCTAGGTTATATCCTTGAGTTATGCTTGTTAATCAGCCCTAACTAGGACACCATCATTTTTATCCAATTTAGGTCCTCATAATGATTATAACCGCCTATGGAAAAATCATTATTTTGAATTTTATTCCTAATTATAACCACCTTTGAATAAATTAGCATCATTTTTAAACTAATGCATGCAGGCATTTTCTCATTTGGTTTAATCTCAACCACAGGCTAATTCCACCTTTCTTCTTATTTCTTTTCAAGAGACCATCTATCAACATATGTGATGGCCACTCCCTTTAGGGGGCATCATCATAGGCTTCCCAAAATCATTTGTATATTTGTTCTTTAATCATCATCTTCTTATTGTCATACAGGCCATTTCTCATTATTTGAGAAGACATTGCTTTGCCAATGGTTTGTAACATCTTTCCAAATAGGGGAAAACTATAGACACCTAAATCTAAACACCAATAACCTCCAACTAGGCTTTTGACCAATTTCCACCTAAAATTCACAATTTGGCCTAAAAACACTAAAACATGCTAAATGATGTGAAACTGACATATTCAAGTGCCAATTTTGGCTAGGGTATCACTAAATGGGGCAATGCAATTTATGGGATAGCTAACTTTGATCAGATCATTTCAAATCAAAATGCTAATTTTGCACTTGGGTGCTCTAGATTGCACTTTCCTATCAAATTTCTTACACAATACATGTGCCTTTGTTATTTTCTATTGGTAACATCCTAAATCGGATAATGGATCCAACATGTCTGACATTGCATCTTAATTCTAATCCAGTCAACTTTTGGACCAATACCAAGGCATTCTGATCAATTTGAGTAATTTGTGCACAAAGTGATTAATCATGCTTAGAGCTAATTAATCCAAATTAGAGCCTAATCAAGAAATCCATGAAAACTTGATGGAGAAATTATTTTGGAATTGAATATTGAATATTTGCATCATCAGGTGACTTTATTTCTTGGGGAGACATCACTAGGCCATAAATGCCATAAATATCAGGATTCATGCCTCCCATGCCTCATCAAAGCCCTCCATGCCTCTTAATTGCTCCTCTATCACAAAAATTGATGAGCCTATTTATCAATTTTAATTACAAAATTGGATTAATCCTTAGCCACACATCTCAACCCTGAGATGGATGGTTCAAGTTGATTCTGATTAATCTCAAAAATCTATAAATAAGAGGCCTTATCACATCATTTCTAAGCTATTTTGGTGCAAAGTTATTATGCTCAAATATCTTCAAAATATTAATTTATGCAAAGTTATAATGCAATATTGGTTCCAAAAGCTTCATCCAACTAGCGTTACCATGCCGAATTGATTTCAAGCCAAGCCAAGCCACAAGCTAAAGGTGCCAAGGAGAGATGGAGGTAGCCAAGCTTCCATTACCAAGGACTTCATGAGCACAAATACGAGAAAACCACTAATACAAAGACATTTGGAGCATCCACGGAAGGTGAAGAAATTCTTGTTATTTTTCCTTAATTTTTAGTTGTGTTTGTCATTTGTTTTTGTTACTAAGCTCACCCTAGTAACTTGGCATGAAGATGTTAGCTTAGTGTATTTTTTATTTTGTTTCATTCACTAACACCATAATAATCTCCTCTTCTTAGTCAAATTCCTAGTTCACAGTACCAACAGAGGGTATGGTCATCTCCCTACTACTTCTGGCTATGCCTAAACCAAGGTGAGAGAAACTAAGGGGTAGCTTTCTTACATGGAGGGATACTACAATTCAATCTCCATGGGGATTATTGGGGAAATTTTTAAATCTGACTAGAGCATAACCAAACTTATTCAATCCACGAGGGAAGGTTTATCACATGGAATACAAAAATAGTCTAGGTCAAATACAATCTACTGAAGATAGATGGAGATGTGATTGCAACATTCATTCTAAATAATTTTCAACAATAGGGGTAAAATATAAGACTACAATGTTGGTATTTAAAGCATAAAATAAAGACACATTTTATATATGCAATTTTTATGCATCTTTAGGAAAATAACACTCATAATATGCAATAACTATATTATTTGTAGGGTAGGATGAGTTGGATAGGTATAATAAAAAGGGGTGTGATGATGGTTTTCGCATAGTAAGGATTATTTAAACATACATGACATCACTCATCTACAAAGGTGTAGAATACTGAAATACAAGCCATGGGAACTATGAGGAGTGATTTGCATCTATTGGTTCCAGCGCAATGCAAATACCCAAATGATTTTTGAAACCCTGGAGCATACACTGTAACTAAAATTCAATTACTTTTTCTTATTAAATACATAAACCCAGGGTGCCCTTAAGATTTTATCAACAACATATTTACAAATAAAAATGTGTAAATGGATTTATAACCTATATTTATACCCAAGATTACAATAATTCATGATCATTAAACTAGATATCTAATTAGAAAAACTTTTAAAACATGTCATTGCATTTCATCAATAGGAAAGATTAAAAACCACAAGTATTTTCCATTATCTTGAAATAAAATCTTACATACATCAATGTTTCAAAATGTTTCCATGGGGACAAGCATGGTGAGTTTACTCCTTGTTGGATAGGGGAGACATATTGCACTACTTTTAGAGCTTGATATTGGTTGTACAACTATAACCACCTTAGAAAGAGAGACAAAATGAAAACACATCAATGGATCCTAAAATTTTGGAAGAGCCTAAACTTAAAAAAAAACAACCAACAACAACCTTAAAAAATAGGACAAACCCTCTTTTTATACATTTTCTCACCCATTTTCAATCCAAGAATGTGTTACAATTTTCAATATTGAAAACTTGAAAATAGTCCTCAAAGTTCTTCCAAGATGCTTCCAACTAGAATATGCTCTTTGCCATGCCTATAATTTTCATGCCTTTGCAAGGAAAATCATTGGTTTAACTCCTTCTACATGTAATGATGAATATTTGAAGCAAACATTTGTTGTTCTTGGATGGAAATACATTTTGCTTGAGCTGAAAGGAGAATATTTACCTTGGAACCAAACAAACCCTTTATCTTCTTATATAACTTCTTGGACATGAATTTGACCACTCATTTTCCTAGTTGAAAACTCCTGGACAATTACCCTTCCTTTTATGCATGCCAAAGAACAACCCTGCCTTGTGATGATTACATTAGAACACTCCATATCCATGGCCATTTGAAAAATCTTCTTTGGAATGGCCCACCTTGATCTTGCAGACCCACAATGTTTATCCCAAGGAGTTTTTCAAACAAGCAAAATATGAGAAAATGTAAGATTTAGGTTATTTTTACCTTTTTCACCTTTGGACTCCAACTTGATTTTTCATACATTAATTTTTATACGTTTTGACTTTTAGGGTTGCCATCAACTTTTTTTAATGCATAAATGCATTAATTTTCATTTATTAGCTTTTTGAGTAAATCTGGGTCTCATTTGTAATTTTTATTTTTTATTTATTTAGATGAAATCCAAAACTAAACTTCACATTTGAAACTCGAAAATTGGCAACTTGCAATTTGCAATAGTAGTCCCCTTTAAAATTTCCCACAAGAAATTAGGAACTCCAAGTACAAATTGCAATTTAAAAATTTGCAACTTTCAATTTGTAGTTGCATTTAACCATAAGGAACTAGAAACTCCAAGTGAAAATTTCAATTTACAAATTTTCAACTTGCACTTTGTAGTTGTAGTTTCCCTAAAAAGTTCCCATAGGGAACAAGGAACTCCAAGTGTAATTTACAATTTATACAAATGCAAAATTATAATTACCCTCAAAAGTTCCCTCAAGGAACTATAAACTCCAAGTGAACTTTGTAATTTGCACAAATTTAAAATCATAATTGGCCTTGAAATTTCTAGTTTAAATTTGGACCACATATTTGACCAACATTGACTAGTAGGTTTGGGAGATCCAAGTGCAATTTGTAGTTTACACACTTGCAAATATGTAAAATTGCATTCTTCCCCAAAATCTCCCTAAAGCTCTACTTGAGTTAACTTTTTCCACTTGATTTGACCAGTGGGATTGGGAGAGTTGACTACACATTTTAACTTGTATTTGTATTAAGTGCAATTTGTAAGTTGCATCTCCTATCAAAATCTCCTGAGGAATTTGGAGCCTCAAATGCAATTTTTGAAACTTGAAATTTCTTGAATTTACACCTAACTCCATTCCATCTTAGTTTACCATATGACCTTATGGAAAATTTTCTTAGAAGCTAACCCTTTCCTTATACATTCTTTTATTCAACACAATATTCTATCTCTGTGCACAATGTATTTGAATCTGAAACATTCACCAATGGAAATATATATTTCCCTGTAGACATGGACATTTTCAAACCCTGCATAATGTGTAATGACCTTAAATAGATTCTAAATATCATCATGTGTTTGAACTAGTTTCTCATCCATATTTCTATTTTTAGTAAGCATTGCTACCACTCGAGACATGGAAGGCTTGAAACTTAATGCAGCTTGTGTGCTAAAAAATGCAACCTCAATGAAATATAAAACCTATTTTAAGGAATACTCTTTTAACTTTGGATTGGCAACATCTAAAAATTTATTCTCTTCCCTAAAATTCCATGTCCAGCTCCTCTATGGCCCTATTTAATAATGGATTCTAATGATTAGGTTTTTGACATGTTCAAAGATCCTATTGAGATATGATGTGACATATATATCTAGCAGACTGTGGTAATTTTTTATTTGGCCTATATATTGGCCTTTTTCATGGGATCTTAGAAATTTTATTCTAGAAAAGGAATTATCATAAGAATATTTTCCTCTTTATAATACTTATGATTTATAGCTAGTGTTTTAGAAGCATGGTTCATGTAATTTATCAAAACTATATCTAACTCCCATATTTATCATATAATCATTAATGTGTGTTTGAAAAGAACATCCATCTCTAGCTTGGGATTCAATGTGAGAACCTACTAAACTATTACCTTCAGTTACAGACCCACTTATACCCATACAAAATGCTATTTGATAACCATGTATTATAGTCAGTTGGTAATAAAATTCTTTATGATAAGCTAAAATATTTAAACTTGAGTAACATCGATTCCTTCCACTATAATAATGGATGCCTTGGAGATGAATCTTGTGAAAGCATAAATGAAGACAAAGATATAGATGTAACTCCATGTATGTTAATGCCCATAAAAGAAAACATTCCACTCATATGCTCACCTATTTTCATGCATGACTTTGCATAACTCAAGTGCTCACTTGCATTGCATTTATCCCAGAGCATCCTTTGTAATCAGTATCTTCTTCATTCCTTATATTCACAAAACTTTGTTGCAACAAAGTGCTCCTTCCAGGAATTGATTCCCTTTACCTTGATGTTATAAATAATAACACATGGTATATGTCTTGCTTTGGATGAGAGTTTAAAATTTATCCTCTTATTAGAAAGCATTCTTTACCATGCTATGGGATCTAGAACTTGGCTTTCAAGTTGTAAGTTCATAACTTGATAAGTTACTTCATAGCTACCATTCTCTGTCATGTGCCTTTTGTTTTCCTTTACTAGAATTTGAAGATTAATTTACAAAATGTAATTTTACAACTTGAAATCTTGATTATCACCTCCATCACATTTATCTATAGACTTTTGGGTGCCACTTTGCATATTTTCAAATTGTAATCAACAGATCAATCTTCACCAAGATCCTTTTCAGGACCCACGTGCCTTCCCAAGCATTAAAACATTTAATTTTGTTTTAATATGTGTGACATTCCACATGGTACTCCTCTAATGTTGACCCCTTCTTTAGGTGGCATGGTGTTCCTCCACATCGACACTACTAAACTCTCTAAAAACCTTTGCTATGTTTAATTGCTTATATTTCTATGTGCTAGGACATGTTTTTTAAACATTGCTACATGGACCCTTTTATGAAACCATCCACATGCTAACCAATGAGAATGGGAAATCATTGAATAATTTGTAAGTTGTCATTTTGAGACTTGATTTTTCCCCACTTACATTCCCATGGACCTTCACCACCCCAAACACAATTTTCATTTGACCCCTCAAAATTCCATCAGAACTCTAGACACCTTTTTGAAATTTAAAAATAAAACTTGCTTCTCCTACCAAGATCTCCACCATTTCTCATTCTTTTTATTTTACACCCTCTAAGATTTTTTTTAAGACACAAAAATATTAAACATTAGTTGAAACCAAGACTTCATAGGTGTTTTTACAACACAAACATGAGAATGAGGTTTTTAATGATTGTATAAATAGAGATTTAGATTATCCTAGTGAACACGATTAGGTTGATTAGGCTAACAATTAGATAGATTAGCCATTGATATTAAATAAGGGCATAAATTGATTTGTATAATTTTGGGCACTAACACTAGCTCTCACCTGAGGATGTACACCCCATATGAGTGTGCAAAGAACCCTAGAAAATAAGACCAGGTGCCAATCTGTTGGGCCATGATGTCAACACTTCAATAATTGATCAACAAAAACTCATCAAAACTCATCAAAACAAGGTCAGATTGATAAAAATAGATCAAGAGGATCAAAAAATTAACACACAATGAAAATCAATGAAAGGAACTATAAAAATAGGGTCCAAATTAGAGGGGTAAAAAAACAAAACTATACATTATACAAAAATGTTCATAGTTACAAGCTCAGTCTAGGAATTGCTTTAGATGTCTGCCATCAATTGATGGTTTTGGTATCTCATCATCCCTTAATATATTTAACTTTTATAGCATCCTGGTGGCCAAGATGAAGTAAATCAATATCTGCACTTACCTGAAGGTATTTTTTATAAGCTATAATGGGATGACATGCTAAAACAAATCCTCCCTATATGGTCTCAAATTTGGATATGATCGAGCCAAATAATATTGGTACTTATTCATCATCTACAAGTAATATTTTTTATTGGTTGTATTCAAGTGTGTACCATGTAGGATTACCTCGTATTTATCATTTTTATTCATGCACTCAAAGGAAAACTTGAAAGAAAAATTAATACATTTACCATTGGGGGCATAGAAAATAACCCTAGTTCTATTTCCAATATTGGAGTAAGCCCTATCAAAAGACATCCTCCAAATTTCACCTTCATTTTCAAATTCAAGATCAAAAACACCAAGATATTCAACAACACCTACAGTCCCAATGAATTTTCCCAAATCCACATCCGTGTACAACACCTAATTCAGAGCATGTTTTGGATCTTCAATTACATGTAGCATCTTTGGCTCTCTATGAATTTTGACCATCTTTCCCTCCAAAATAATGATGGCATAAGATAATTCAATATAAACATTACACCCATGCTACCATCCCATTTTCATGACATCAACATCCCTCACTTAAGTGGGCAATCTACAACTAACATGTCCATATTTAAAACTTACTTGGACGCACTACTAATTGCACTACTGATGGCTAGATATTTTATAAGTAGTAAAAATTACCTAGGTAATCATGGTATTAAATCCCATTAATTTAATAGTGAATCTCCCATGCATTTATGTTTATCTATTTCTAATTACTTATAGCTTACAATTATTCACAGAGTATACAAATTATGTGCAAGTTATTCTAATTGGGGATATTTCTTTAATCACTTTGTTCATGAGCCATAACAAAGGGATTATGTAGCAAGTAAGCAGATGGTTCTAAGAATTTGAATGGAATTTAGATACGTTGGAGAATAAATAAAAGACTAGAATTCTTGAGAAAGAAGATAAATAAAAGAAATGCACTTCACAATAAGTAGTTTTTCAGAGTTTATTGTATAGGTGCAAATAGATAAACATATAAGTGTGAAAACCTTTTCAACAAATGATTAAGAAAGAAATGAATTCAATTTATATTAATAGATAACACAAATTTTACCATTTTATCCTCAGAGAATGCACAAAATGATTCCCTCAAACACAAAGTTATCCAGAAAACAAACTTTCTTATTATTCACTTTCAGCAAAATTCATACAGAAATGTCTAAATATCTAAACACAAAGTTTTAAATTGATTAAAATTTCCCACACAATGGTTACAATTACTTGCTTCAAAAATTATCATCCCTAGGCACAAAAGACCACACTTATATTTATACAAAAATAGATGCCAAAAACAAATAGGATTCAACTTATCCAATTCCCATGTGTTATGCCAAAAGATGAGGATAATTAAGTAGCATCTTCCTTGAATTTCTCCTCTATGGCATGAAATAGTTGATGACAGGTGGTGATGCTTAGTCTTCTTGTTTGGTTCAAATACCAACTCTTTAGATGCTGCATAGAATTATCTCTAGTAATTTTCTTTTACAGAATGACATTTGTAATGGCATTTTAGCCAAATTACTTGAGTCTTTTAATTTTACAATGTAATTAATTGAAACAAGATTACTTATAGTAAATTTGTGAAAAGAAAGAATAAAATTGAATAAGAAATAAATAAATTATTGAGACTTCAAGCAAACATCTAATCTAACTCATGAACTTTATCTTTGCATTTCTACCTATATTTGATGTGCTGAGACATCATCAACTATATTTCTACATCATCATATTTAACAAGTGATTGTATTTTCATCTCAAATATTTTCATTTCCCTTTCAATAATTTTACTATGAGCTTTTATCTTCTCAACTCTTAACTCAAATCATTTTATTTCTTGTTGATATTCGATTAACTCCTTGATAAAATTGGCTATGAAAAGAGTTGTATCTTTGCCAATCCATTTCTTGAATTACTCACATAACTACTCAAATGTCCTTGGAACATTATCAAAATAGATACTAGTAAGACCAAAAAGGGAATCCTCCAAATTTGCCTTTGCATTGTCTGCTTCTTCCAAAATCCTCATTTCTTCACACATTACTTGTAGAATATGCATATAAATAGATAAAAGATACTATTTTTATTTTATTTTATTTACATATCCATCAAAATCAATCTTTTCCTCAATCAAATTATTTTCATTAAAATTACTTATTATTTGCAAACTTTCTTGTTGCAATTCAGAAATATCATTTTCACTCTCAATCTCTTTCATTATTACTTTTACCTCTTCCAATTTCTTCAAAATATCAGTATGAGCACCTGGAACATTAAGGAAGAGCTTATGAATAGTTTGATGCATCTTATCAATCCAATTATCAATAGCCTTTTATTTATATCTAGTCTCTTATACCTATATTATCACTTGTTGTGTAATTTCAACCTCTAAAAGTAATGGTTATTGAAGAACAAACTTTGCTACCTTGGAAATTATTTCACATAATTTGGCATTTTGTTCTTTCAACTTGCATTGGTTGCCTTCTCTTCATCCAGATTATTGAAAAGAGTATTGATAAAAAAAAAATTTATCTTGTTTCAAACCTTATTTGGCTACCTCTCCAAGAGATACATTCATGAATGTTAAGTCTTTCTCAATAATTTCACTTGTGTTCATGCCTTGCAAAGGAGTTAACACTTCTGCAAACTTCTACCCTGAGGGTTCAATTATCCAATTTGAAGTTACCTTAGAAAACTTAGGTTTCTTTCCTTTATTTTCAAGAGTTTTCAAGAGTTTTAAATCTATCTCCTCAAGATTTATCACTTCCTTTGACTCTAGAGTTGTCTACAATGCCAACCAATATGAGAAGTCTATACTAGTGGAGGTGTCTGAATGCATTACTTTTTGTTGTTGGTTTTTCCTCACCATTATCTCCTGAGAAAAAATCCTTTGAACCTCTATCTCTTTTTGTATATATTTTTTTAATCCTTTCCAACTTGATTTTCAATTTTTGCTTCTTTCTCTCTATCATCTTCCTTTTCTTTCTTGACCACTTTATCAACTATTTCTTCCTTCTCCTTGGGCTTGTTTAGAATTTTCTCAGTTAATACCTTTACTTCTTTTTAAAGTTAAAATTATTTACTTAATTCAACTTATTTTATCTTTTCAAAAATTAATTATCCCATGACTTCATTCTCAGGTTCGACTACTTTTTGATTTTGTTATTCTTCTTCCTGAGATGGGATCTCCTTTGCAGAAATTACCTTTTATTGTTCATTCCCCAATCCAGGTTGCTCTTCTAAAGGAGGTTGTGGTGGTGAAGCAGGTGGAGATGATGGAAGAAGAGGAGGATGAAGAGTCTCCTTTTGAGTGGATTTCTTAGGAGATTTGATACCATGAGACTCTGGGGGTGGCATTAGTATTGATGTATTTGTGATGGGTGTAGTGGAAATAGGAATGGAAAGAATGGTGGAAATAATAAGAATATTAGTATCAATAGAAGAGACCAATGGATATGTGGAAACAAATGGTTGAATTGGATCTTTATATTTTACCATAGAATAGGTATCATCAATATTACTTTCAAACATTATCTTCTTTGTAGGCATTTGGTTACTTTCTCCTTGTACTATTTCTTTCCTCTTCTAACTTACTTGAGTGGTATCCTTCATCAAATCCTTCATATAGCAGCCTTTATTGAGAATCTATGTGTAAGTCATTAGAAAAACATTTGATGTTCTATTTGGAATAGTCTTATCATGATCTTTACCAAAAAGAATCACTAGAAGTGAGACATTATCCCCCCTGCTACGTGAAAATCATCATTAATAACAGTCCCATCATCTTCCATATAATCACTACAATATAATGCTTGTAGTACTCTAAAAGGAAAATTTGAGGATAATACTCATATATTGGCATAGATGCCAGTGTGTCTTTTGTTTTTATTCTTTAAAAGGCTCCATTTAATGCTATTGTATACACCAGATATGAGCTCATCTTGAAAACAAAAGTTTGTAATACATTCTTTAACTATTGATCCATATTGTCACTTATCAGTCTAACCCATTCTATCATTGTAGAACTCTTGGTAACATTAATAGTTATGATGTAGGCATACATCCAGGGTTAGTAACACTTGGCATTATTATATCCATTGATTCTACATAATAATTGAATAATGTCATCTACTTGTTGAACAAAGTCTAACCTTACTATCTCTTTTGGGAACCTTGAAGCTTGTTTCACTTTCTTTAAGTAGTTTGTGTTTATTATCTTAATGCACTTTGTTGTCTTAGTTTCCCATTTCCTATTAGCATTTTCCATAGTTAAATAAATTACTTTGGAATATGTTGGGATCTTCAGATAGTAATTAAGATATTGAACATCTAATCTTATTACTATATTTCTAGTAGCATCTCTCACAAACCTAGTAGGGGAGTCATAGTATTTGGCACATGCTAGCACAAATTTGAGAAGTTGAGCTAAGTTTGGGAAAGTTGTATCTAGAAGAATCCCACTATTAGTCATGGCCTGCTTGAGTGGAGTCTTTGCTATGGCTTTGTATCTCTCTAGTAGTTCTATCATAGACACATGCCCCATATATGTATCACTTATCTCTATTATATTAGAGGTGATGCATGACTCAATTGGATATCCCCTATACTCATACTTCATTTTAGGCTCCTGGGATTTGGCCCTCTTAGCTTTTACTTTACTTTTATTACTTGGTTCTAGAATCTCTTCAAGTGCCTATTTAGGGACTTCCTCAATTTGTGTTGTTTGCACCTCTACTTCAACTATTTTTTCTTCTGATCTTTCTAACCCTTTTGATCTAGACATTGGCTCTAGATAGCTATGAAGAACTTGATAAGCACTTTTAAACACTTAGTAACTGCTCCAACTAGTTTAGAAAGGTTGAGAAAAGTCAACTTGTTTTTCTTACAATACTTCTAAGCAAGATTTAGGTTTTAAGTAGAAAAAAATCTTTGAAAACCTTAAGTAACTTCATATTTAAGTAATAGGGTCTAACAACCCTAGGCTGGTCTGAGTAACACTCAATTCCTAATAATCTAGGAATTTGAGTAGGTCATACGGAATATGTATGGACAACTTTGGGTTTTTCACATCTTATGACTTTGGGTTTGTATTATCAAGTTACTGGGATGAGAAAACTTGAGTCATTAGCTATGAGAAAGGAATCTAGGTACTTATTTAGTATTCTATGGGTTTATCTAGGCTCAAGACTTTGGGTTTAATAGAATGAGTAACTCCATTAAGAAATCCTGAGTAAGTGGTGAGTAATCAAAAGTCTAGGTAAGCAAGGAGTTTGAGGATTAGGGTTATCAAGGGTAGCAACTTAGGGTTAGGACTCCAAGTGAGTAATGGGCAATAGAAAACCTGATTTAGTAAGGTGTTTGAGGGTTGGGTTTTTTTAGGGCAGTGACTTGAGGTCGATAACCCAAATAAATAACAAGAGTTGGGGAACTTGGGTAGGTGATGTTAGGTTTGGCTATTATGTTTTCCAAGAAATTTTGAGCTTTAAAATATTTTTCATGGGTTATTATATGCCAAATGACTATGAATACTTACATAGGGTTTTCTACTCCTAAACATGCCCAACAATAGCAGAAAGAATCAAATGAACTAAGAAATGGAAATACAAGCCTCCATGATGGTGAAGAGAAAAAAATAAATAGAAATAAATAGAAAATGATCAAAATGAAGCTATGAAAACTATAAGGAAATGATCCTCATACCTCAAGTACAAATAGGTCAAAATGAATTTTCTCAAAGATGTTTTAGAGGCTTGAATTATGTAGCTCAGGGTTTGTAGGTGTAACAAATTGATAAAAAAACTTGAATGCCAGGTGGGAAATGAGATGGATTTCCATAATTTTTATATATGCTGGTGCATTAATGACAAATTAGGGACATGTGAGAAAGAGCCACATCATCCCTTGGATTTTTATCAAGATTTTTGGGCTTCTTTGCTTGATTTTATTATTTGAAGTTAAGTACTTTCACAAACCTAACTTGGTTTAGGCCAATGGGTATCTTAGGTTTGGGAACCTCCACTACTTTTACTTATGACCTTATGCAAATAAATCAACTTTAAACACCTAGTTTACTTTGTGTAGTGTTCAGTGGGTTTACGATACTACTTTACTTAGCTTTAGAATCAAAGTAAAGCTATTCAAGAACTCCAATTTGATCTAAGAAACATAATTCAAGATTGTGGGACTAATTTAATTACTTTTAAATAAGTTAAGTAATTTAGGGAATCTAATTTGCATTGAAGATGAGCTAAAACACTTTAGCTTCTTTGATCTTCTGAGGGAGATGAGTAGAGGGGTTTTTTAGTGATGGCTTTAGGCAGATGTTTTCAACCTTTTGGAGCAATTTGAATAAATTGGAGAAAGAAAGAAATCAAACACAACTACTAAAAACTAAGGCTTTATTCAGAGGACTATCTTAGCAAGGATAACTGACTCAAATAAGACAAAATGCAAAATTTTAAATAAGGGTACCCCAAAATTTTAAGTTTGAAATTTTAGGGACACTAGCTGGCTCTTACAGGGGACATCTTTGTTTCTATCATGAAGAAGGAAACAAGGGTGAGATCTCAATATCTCTAGTTTTTAATTTTATCCATTAGGTATGGAGTCTTTTCAAAAACTCAATCACAAAAACTATAAAACAAATAAACACACAAAAGCAAAAACAAAACCAAAAGAAAGACTAAAAACTTTATTTATATACATACAAGTGTTACCCTATTTCTCAATTCTTATAGAGATTTAAGTGCTACCCATTGAATGGTAGCGATAATGCAATCCCATCCTAATAAGCTAAGATGAATCTATCTCATCTAACAACACTTTTTATAGTAAATGGCCCTTTCCATAAGGAGTCAAATTTGCCATGTTTCCATTTTTGTTCATTCTATTTATCTCATAGGAGAACTAATCACCAAATTAAAACTACCTATCCCGAGCATTTTTATCAAATATATCCTTTACTTTCATTTGAAGATCAGCCAGTCAATCAGCAACTTGAACATGAACTTCTTGTAGTTTAGTAAGAAACATGATTCTCTTATCTAGTAAATCTTGATAAGTAACATCTTCAATGGACTTAGACAATTACAAAATAGGTAGCTCTATGGTTATTGATATCTTATCATTTATTCCATACAATAATTGAAAAATAGACATACTTGTGGCTTTCTTTGGGGTGATCCTATTAGCCCACGGTGTATCAAATAGCTTTTTATGCCAGGTTTGTTGATTGTTATCCACCAGTTTATGAATAATGGTCATCAAGTTCTTGTTACTTGATTTAGCTTAACTATTTCCCTGAGGATAGTGATTTGAATCATGAACCAAGTATATTCCATATAAGTAATAGAACTTAGTTAATTCTACATAAGAAAATTTGGCTGCATTGTCTATTATAATCTTATGTGGGACACCAAACCTTACTAAAATATTCTATTTGATGAAGTCACATATAACCTCATAAGTGGCTTGTTTAATAAGAATGGCTTCCACCCATTTTCTAAAATAATTAGTGGTAGTCAAAACATAGCAATGCCTAACACTTAAATAAGGATTCAACATACCAATAAAATCCATGCCTCGCTGACAGAAAGGTTCATCAATAGCCACTAGTTTTAGAGGAAAGGTTGGTAGCTTGAGTCATCCCATGAAATGTTGATATTCTTGACACTTAGCAACCCAATCTAAAGCATCTTGAAATAGAGTAGGCCAGAAATACCTTGATTGTAAGATTTCATGTGCTATGATTCTGGCTAAGAAGTGAGCTCCACATGCCTTGTCATGAAATTGTTCCAATAGTCTGGTGTATTTCTCTTTGCCCACATAGGAAGGAAAATACCATCAATTCCTCTTTTGTATAAGACATTATCCCAAAGGACATAATCCTTTAAATTTAGCTTGATGGTATATTTTTATTTAAGTGTCAGATCAACTAGGCATTCTCCATAAGTTAAGAATTGGAAAATTTTATAGTATCATTCATCTAAAAGATCAATAAAAATCAGCAATGGAAAATATTCATACAATTCGTCTTGGAGAAAATATATTTCTATAGCTATGTCATCAAGTTTTCTCTATATCATCAACTGGCACAAGCCTCTTCCTCTCACTAGCTTTGTAAGTTTGATATCAAGATCAAAATCTTGCACCTTAGCTACCCAAGTGCCTCTCATTAATCCTAGCTCCTGATGTGTTAAAATTGATTTGATTATAGTATCAGGTACATAAACTTTAATATGTGAAGACAAAATGTATTACCTAAAAACTTTACATGCTTTGACTACAACAAAGGCATGTTTCTCTATCTATGAGTACTTTAGTTATAATATTTTCAATGGATAGATCATGAAATCTATAGGGGATTCAATTCCTTCATCATTATTCTACAAAAGTATAGTTGACATGGTATGCTTAGAAGAATAATAGTAAAGAATGAATTCTTTACTAAAATCAGGGGAAACTAGAATTGGGGATTCAGCTATAGCTACCTTAATTCTTTTAAATTCCAATTTTTCCTTCAACATTCCATTTGAAATATTACTTATTTTTCATCATGTCAAAGATGTGGTGAGTCAACTCAGTAAAATCAAGAATAAATATTCTAAGGAAATTGGCCTTACTAAAGAATGAGTGCACTCCTTTTCTGGACGTAGGCATAGGTGAACTCTAAATATCTTTGACTCACTCTAGATCAAGTAATTTTCCTTCAGTCACAATAAATATTTATTTTTTGGGATTTGAAGAAATCCCATGTCTTCTACATTGGATAAGAACTTCTTCAAGATCAACTAGGTGATCACCTTTTTTATTAGAGAACACTATCAATTTATTAAGGTATACCATAATACTTTTTTTCTTCAAATAAGAAAAATCTAAGTCCATTGCCTATTGAAAATTTACTCCAACATTAATAAACCAAAAAATATTTTTTTGATAGGCAAACATCCCCTATGGCATTGTGAAAGTTATTTTGTATTGATCCTCCTCAAATAATTTTATCTGATTGTATCCTAAAAATCCATCCAGCATGGATAACATCTCTAAACTTGTAACTACTTACAAGGTGTGATCCATAATGGGAAATGAATAATTGTCTTTCAGAGATGCTTGATTTAGATTATCAAAATCAACACATAAGCATATTTCCCCATTTTCCTTTCTTAATAGAATAATATTTTCTAACCATTCTGAATGATGGCTTGGATAGATGATCTTTGCATCAAGAAGCTTTTAAATTTAAGCATAGATAGTACCTAAAATAGTTGGGTTATGGCATCGTAACTTCTAATTGAAGGGCTTCACCTCTGGTTGGAGTGGAATATAGTGTTACACCTCATATGGCTAGAAAGATTTGAGGTCTTTGTAGGACCAGATAAACACATCAATGTACCTTGTAACAAGCTTGATAAATGCTTCCTTTTCTTCTTGAGAACTACATTTTCTAATGTTGGCCATTCTAGGCTCTTCTTCACTACCCAGATTAACTTTCTCTACTTATGGAGAAGAAGTATCAGTATACTCTTTATTATTCTTTAGAAATTGATCTTGTTTATCAAATATTTCTTGTAAAGAGACTAACCCTTTAGGAATTTTATTTCATTTTAGTTGAATTATATCTTGACAATGAGTAAGTTTAGGGTTAGTGATACTTGTTGTTGTCTCATGTGGATGTGAACTACTTTTAAAGTACAATCCCTTAAAGTTGTCTTATTACTCAAAGAACACAGCTATTTGCTTATCATCATTGAAAACTTACCACTATTTAAAATTATTTGAGACCTTTAGATGGTATACCATCTCTACTTTATAGCTACCTTCTCTGAAAAGTGTTGGCTATTGTTCTAGCTTGAGTAGAGATGTAGTAACAACAAGTGAATCAGTTATGGAGTTTTGATATCAAGGAACTAAGTTGATTGAGAAAGTAGAGAAGTCAAGTGTGGCACTCAGAACTTGGTCATGGTAGTGTTTGATCTTATATTTATTTACCTGATACTAGCCTCTAATTTGTCTCACTATCAATTCAACATCCCCTTGTGCTTTACGGAGTTTTACTCTTTTTTCCTTTGCTTGTTTAAGTCCTATCAAGAGTGCCTCATATTCAACTATATTTCTAGTGTTTTTAAAAATGAGTTTTTAAGAATAAGGAAGTATTTTAGCATCAAGAGATATCAATACTAACCCTACATTGAAACCAAGAAAATTACAATTACCATCAAACTCTAATGGCCATATCTTATCATCTTCTTTTTCTTCCTCTAGTTCTTGGATCTCTTTGCCCATTTCAAGGTAGTAAACCCTATGGTTAGATTATTCAAAAAAAATGTTTGACCTTGGGTCATCATATTTGGAAACCATATATTTGGGATTATTTTCATGTTCGAGTTTCTGATTCACTCTTTTGATTGGAATGTGAGCACAAGACCAATCCATTTTCACTTATCCACCTAGGTCTTTACAAAAGTTTCTACTTAGCAGTATTCCATAAGAGATAGGAATATTTTTTACTAGAATTGTCATTTTTAATCTTTTATCTAGGAAGGCTTCCAAGACAACTCGAGCATCCTTGATTTGTCCAATCAAGGGAACTTATCGCTCTATTGAGTAACAATTACCTATTATCCTAGTCAAAGTGAGACCAAGGGCATCAACCACCTTAACTGGCATTACATTATCTAAAGCTCCACAATCTAGAATGTAGTTTCCTAACTTGTAACCATTAATCAAAAGAGAGACATAAAATGGCTCTATCCTTTCAGATGTAGAAGTAGGCATGGATGAAGTAACAACAACATTGTTCTGGGAAGGAAACTATTTGAGAGTAGGCAAGATACCTTTAAAGGCATTGGATAAATTATTTGACCCTTTGATTTGAATGTACTTGACTAATCTGTTCAATTGATCTAGATAAGATCTCAAATACTCAGCTTCTAACATCTAAATTTTGGTTTTCTTTATATGGTTAATTATGTCAAAAGAAGGAATGGAAGTAGATAGAAAAAGACTAACTTCAGTAGTGTGATTTTTTGTCTTATGATTTTAAGAAGAAGAATTTGTATAGTTATCTTTAGGAACCAAAGAATAAGGTAGATGATTACCTCTCTTAAGAATTCTTACATCGACTCTAGAATCTCCTTTCTCTTTCTCTTGTTCTTTAGAAGATTTCTCATTAGCTTGCTGATTTTATGACCTTGTAAACATTGTAAATGAATGACTAGGATCTTATTCAATAACTTATTCATAGTCACTTTCAAATTGATATTATAGGTAACCAATGTTGGAGTCACCAATAGGATCCACTAAGTCATCTTCATCACCAAAACTTTGATGAGTATCATCAGCCATCTGATCTTCCAAACTCATCTCATCATGATTTCTAGGAGCATCTTCAATTTCCAATTTGTGCATAGGACCATTAATATGGTTCCTATTTTGATTATTAAAATTGCATGTAGGTGCATTCTTAGTAGAATTAGCATGAGTACCTTGAATAATTTTTCTTTTGACTTGAATCAAGTCATTACCCAAATTTTGTAATAGAGGATAAATTGTTTGTGATGTTCTTGAAATAGAAGAGTCTCCCTTGAAAGTTAATTTTATTGATATTTCTAACCATTATCAATTCATCTTCCACCTTCATAGTAAGGTTCTGATTTGTTGCTAAATCAACTAGTCATGCTCTTCATAGCTAATAACTGACTTTTGGTAAGTAGGCATTGATGAAGAAACACTTTTGATTGTCCCTAGTGGGTAGTGAAACTTGAAGAATTTTATAGAGAAATATGTTGAGCTTAGCTATGAAATTCTACATGTGCTCATGAGGTTCCTTTTTGAGCTGATTAAGTTGTGTGAGTAACATATGAGAATTTTTAGAAACTTTGAATTTTTTTTGAATTGATCACACATGGTGTCCCTATTGGTTATGGTCCTAGGATCTAAGTGAAAAAACCATTTTATAGCTAATTCGTGCAAAATTTTAATGAAGATTCTGACAGAGACATCTTCATTTTCAACACCAATTACTCCACAAGCCATAAATAAGGCAACCAAATGTTCATCTAAACTTTGTTTTCCATCACCGATGAATTTTGGGAAATTATTTATTAACCCCTTTGGAAATTCATGAAGAGGATGAGTCAAATTCAAAGGACTAGTAGCCAGCTCCCATGGGATATGAAGTGGTAATGGCATTCTTCTAGGGTTGAGAAACTATGGATTAGCATGTTGGATTATTCTCAAGGTATTATGTTATATCTGATTTATGAGAGTTGGTGTTTGTCTCATAATTAAAAGACTTGATCTTCATGTTCTAGCTTGAATAGGAAAATTGAAATTGAACTTCTCTTGTAATTCAAATAAATAATCTATTTGGCCTTGAGCTCTCCTTGCTCTAGTAAAAATTTGATTTACCATTTGAAATGTAGAAGTTTTTCTGAGGATTACGCTTAACAATTCTATTTATAGATAAAGATTTGGATGGTGGTTAACAGTCATGCAACAAATTCAAGGTAAAAAAAAAAAACATTTAAACAAAAATACATGCAACAAATCCAATAAAAGAGATGTGTCTTTGTTTGGAAAGTGGAGTTAAATGTAACAAGGTTGCATTTTATACAAAAGTACATAATTGACTCAGCATTAAACACTTAAAGTAAATAGTTTATAACCCAAAAAAATTATGGAAATTTGAAAATTAACTTCATCTAACTCAACTTGAAGGGATATTCTATTTTTTTTATATCTGGGAGTTTAGTTCTTCGTTCCCTAGCGGAGTCATTAGAAACTATTGGCTAGATATTTTGCAGGTAGTCAAAATTACCTAGGTAGTCATGGGATTAAATCCACTTCATTTAACATTCAATCTCCCATGAATTTATGTTTATCTATTTATAATTACTTATATCTTATAATTATTCACATATTATATAGATTATGTGTAAGTTATTCTAATTAGGGGTATTACTTTAATCACTTTATTCATGAGCCATAACAAAGGGATTATGAAGCAAGTAAGCAGGTAGTTTTGAGAATTTGAACAAAATTTCAAATAGGTTGGAGAATAAAGAAAAGACTAGTACTTGAGAAAGAAGAGAGATAAGAGAAATGCACTTCACAATAAGTAGTTTTGTAGGGTTTATTGTATATGTACAAATAGATAAACGTATAAGTGTGCAAACCTTTTTAGCAAATGATTAAGAAAGCAATGAATTCAATTTAGATTAATAGATAACACAAAGTTTATCATTTTATCCTCATAGAATGCATAAAATGATTCCCTTAGACACAAAGTTCTCCAAAAAACAAACTTCCTTCTTATTCACTTTCAAGAAAATTCATACAAAAATGTCCATATGTCTAAACGCAAAGTTTTATATTTCTTGCTTACAAAATTATCATCCCCAAGCACACATGCTTGCAATTATATTTATACAAAAATAGATGCCAAAAAAAAATAGGAGTCAATTTCTCTGATTCCCATGTGCTATGCCAAAAGCTAAGGACCATTGAGTAGTGTCTTCCTTGAATTTCTCCTCGGTGGCATGCAATAGTTGATGATAGGTTGTGATGCATAGTCTTCTTGTTTGGATCAAATACCAACTCCTTGCATGCTATGCATAGGTAGCTCTAGTAATCTAATTTTATAGAATGAATTTAAGTAAAGGTTTTTTAGCCAAATTTTTTGAGTCTTTTAATTTTACAAAGTAATTACTTGAAACAAGATTACTTATAGTACATTTGTGAAAAGAAAGAAAAAAATTGAAGAAGAAATAATGAAATTATTGAGACTTGAAGCAAACATCTAATTCAATTCATGAAATTGATCTTTGCATTTCTCTATGTATTTGATGTGCTATGACATAATCAACTATATTATTACATCATCAGATTTAGAAAGTGAATGTCTTTTCATATCAAATCTTAGCATTTCCTTTTCAATTCTTCTACTATGAGCTTTTATCTTCTCAACTCTTAGCTCAAGTTTTTTTATTTCTTGTTGATATTCAATTAACTCCTTGATATACTTGGTCGTGAAAGGAGTTGTAGCTTGGTCCATCCATTACTTGAAATGCTCACATAACTACTCATATGTCCTTGGAACATTATCAGACTAGATACTAGTATGACCAAAAATGAAATCCTCCAGATTTGAATTTATGTTGCATGCTTCTTCTTCCAAAATATTCATTTATTCACACATTACTTGTAGAATATGCATACGAAAAGATAGGATATACTCTTCTTATTTTATTCTATTTATAGATCCATTGGGAGCAATCTTTTCCTTAATCAAAAAATTCTCATTCAAATTACTTGTTGTTTGAAAAAAAAATTGTTGTAATTCAGAAATGCCATTTTCATTCTCAATCTCTTTAATTACCACCTTTACCTCTGCCAATTTATTCAAAATATCACTATGAGCACCTAGAAAATTAAGGAAGAGCTTCTAAATAGTTTAATGCATATTCTCAATCCACTTATCAATAACCTTTGATTTATCTCTAGTATCTTCTACCTCTATTATCACTTGTTATGTAACTGTAACCTCTGAAAGTAATGGTTGTTGAGGAATAGACTTTGCTACCTTGGCAATTATTTCACATAATTTGGCATTTTATTCTTTTAAATTGGCCTTGGTTTCCTTCTACTCATCCATATTCTTGAAAATAGTATTGATAAAAGTTTGTGTTTCTTGCTTCAAATCTTTTAAAGTTACCTCTCTAAGAGATACCTTCGTGACTATTAAGTCTTTCTCAGTAACTTCACTTTTGTTCATGTCTTATAAAGGAGTTAACACTTCTATAAAATTTTACCCTAAATGTTCAATTATCAACTTTGAAGTTACGTTGGTAGACTTAGGTTTCTTTCATTTCTTGTCAAGAATTTTCAAGAGTTTCAAGTCTATCTCCTCAATATTTATCACTTCCTTTGACATTGGAGTTGTTTGCAATGCCAACCATGATGAGAAGACTATACTAGTGGAGGTGTTCAAATGAATTACCATTTAATGCTAGTTGTTGTTCACCACTAACTCTAGAGAAGAAATCCTTTGGGCCTCTATCTCTTTCTATATCTCTTTTTCTAAATCCTTTTTAACTTGCTTTTCAATTTCTACTTCTTTCTCTCTATCATCTTCCTCTTCTTTCTTGACCACTTTATCAACTACTGCTTCCTTTTCCTTGGGCTTTCTACAATTTTATTAGTTAATACCTCTACCTCTTTTTTAGGTTTAAATTATTTTCTTGATTAAAATTATTTTATATTTTTAACAATTACTTCTCCCATGACTTCCTTCTCAGGCTCAACTACTTATTTTTTATTTTCTTATTGTTCTTCTTGATATGGTTCTCCTCTACAATAGTTAACTTTTTTGTCTCATTCCCCATGGTAGGTTTCTCTTTTGAAGGAGGTGGTGGTGGTGAATTAGGTGGAGATGATGGAAGAAGAGGATGAGTCTCCTTTTGAATGGATTTCTTAGTAGCTTTGATTTCATGAGACTTTAGAGGTGGCATCAATATTGATGGAATTATGATGGGTGTAGTGGAAGTAGGAATGGTGGAAATAGGTGGAAACAACTGGATAAATTGGCTCTTTATCTTTTACCACATAATAGGTATCATCAATATTCATTTTGAAATTTATCTTCTCTGTAGGTATTTGGATACTTTCTCCTTGTATTATTTCTTTCCTCTTCTAACTTACCCAGGTCATCTCCTTCATCAACTCCTTCATTTAGTAGCCTTTATTGAGAATATAGGTGGAATTCATTGCCAAAACATTTGATGTTTTTTTTGGAATAGTATTATCATGATCTTTACCAAAAATAATCACTAGAAGTGGGACATTATCCCCCTTGATCCATGAAAATCATCATTAGTAATAGTCCCATCATCTTCCATATCCTCTGAGATTGTGGCTAGATCAAAAGCATGTATTTATTGAATAATTAATCTATTATTATCCTTTCTTCTCACATCAAATGTGTTGGGTGAATATTTTGTCAGCTAGCTAACTGGTGACCAAAATAGTTCCTATCACCACAGCATAGGGAGATGGGTCATCCTGGTGTGCAGGTTTACTACATCAACAGGGGACAAATCTCTCCTCTCATCAAGGGGAGGTTACCTATTAAATATGTGGAGGCTATATACTATATATATAAGAAAAAAGTAAGACACGGGGGTAGAATACATCATCCATCTCTCTTCTTTCAAAGATGATGCTCACAGACAGAGGAGAAATCCTAGGTGATTGGTGAAGGTACTTCTCTTCTTTTAGAAGTAACATTCAACCAAGAGCCAGATCCCTTCTTGGATAGTAGAAATCTTGGTGAAGTGACAGATGGCACTTATCTTCTTTCAGAAGTGCTTGTTCTTGCAGGCAATAGGAATCTTTCTCGTAACAGGTGACAAAAGGGTGCAAAGTAACCAACAACCTGAAATGTAACACAAAGTCTCCACCTCAACTACCCAAGCATGAAATATGAAGAAAACTGGGGGCACAAAGTCATCTTAAGGTCCTTTCCATATAAACATAAAATAAAAACACACACTAAAGACAATTATGACAGTACAAAGTCTGAAAGTAGTTAGCTTCAAGACACCTTCCTTATCACCTCCACTAGTCCTGCTTGTTAAATCAAATAAATAAGAATGGCTTTAGAAGACAAACATAAGAACAATCTCTTAAATTAGCACAAGCTATAATAGCACAAAGTTTACAAGTAACTTGATTTCTCATTCAATCAAAGAAATATGAATTACAATTTGAGCTCAAAGTCTCAGTAATGCCTTTCAATTCAAGTAGAGTTTCACTTCTGGTAAGGGGAAGATCTACCTTGAAATGATACAAGAGATTACATTATATAGAAGCCCGAGGGAGACTTGGCACTTTGTCCCATAGAGTGACCCATTCGATGCATTCAATGCCTTGGACGCATTCTTGGTCTTGTTATGAAGGGCCACGCTAGAGCAGGGTGGCTACCTTAATTGTGACACATCGATTCATCTCTAGTGCCTCCTCCCGAGTCTGAATCTCTCATTTCATCACCTGCCTAGCTGTGTAATTGTCTATTTTTCCTTTATCTTAAAGGGGACAAATAAGCTACACTTTCAATGTTGGCAGGCCCCATATATCTACTTGGTGAACTATTTCACCCACTAGAAATAACTCTTGTTGAGTTTCCCTCTTTTTCTCTTCCTCCTCTTGGGTCTAGCCTTAGGATCTTTGAATGCATTCGAGTCTGTGCCTTGAGTCTGCTAGAATCAATAGACACTTAAATGCAGTTGATTTGGTATTCACGTGTCTTTCCTCTATTAAAGGTTAACGACTAGCTAGTCACTCCAAATTTGACGTTCATGGGCCTGTTGGTCCTTTATTTCTTTTGAACAAAACATCTGAAGGAATTCTTTTAGACAATTTGTCTGAAGGAAATCCTTTCCTTGGCTTCATGTTTGCCTTTGCATTGTAAGGTTCTCCATCCTTTGACATGTGGCACCTTTTGCCACTTCAAACAAGTGATATGTGGAATCTTCCATTGAATCTTACCAGGGACACGTGGCATCATTCACCTTCTTGGGCCTTTGCGACATCGTAAAAACATTTGGGGCTCAGTCGGGCTCTCGTAGACAATCACACTTGTTGGCCTCTTCTGCTCTCTACATGGGACATGTGGCACGGTCTACTGTTCTTAGGAAAACAAAGTAAAACCTTATATAATTGCCACTTGTCACCCTCCACGGAGTTCTAGTAGAAGCTTTATCGAAAGAGACCATGTAACAGTCACGTGGATGCAGACACGTGGCAACCTCAGCTTCATTTAGTCACTCACCCCTGGGCCCACCATGGTCTTTACTCAAGATAGTGGAATGGAAGGAAGGAAACATGGATGTTAACACATGGTAGCTTCTACTACTTCTTAGGAATAAGGCATAATGGCTCTATCGATGACACTTGGCAGTATCCACTTGACTCTTTTTGTTGTGCATGTTTCTCTTCATAACTAAGGCCATCTTTGAACCTTTGAATGTAGTGCATTGAACTGATCAAACATTGAATCCATTAAACTAATGAACCAAAATTGTTCAAGGTTTAATGGTTTAACAGTTCAAGCTTTTGAGACTTGTTAAATGCTCAGGGCCACGAAACCTTTAGAATGGCTAAACTTTGAACTTTGTCAAATGCACCTAGCTCCTGTTGAAGATGTTGAACCTTTGAACCTACTAATCCCTTTGTTGAAAAAGCTTTGAAAAAATGAGGAATTTGAAAGCCCCTGAATAAATTTTGAGAAGGGGAAGAGAGGAATTTTGGCCCTATAGGTCCAAGAATAGCTCATATGTTATTCCAAAAATGAGTGACACTTTTGGGGACCAACAACTAGTTCTAGTTGGGGAACTTCCTTCAAATGAAAACTTGGAACAACTAAGGGGAGTAGAAACCAGAATCTCAGGTGCCTTGAAGTGTGCCATTGGGCTACGGAGTCATGCTACCCAAAAAGAAAGGCTCCAAAAAATGAAAATGAAAATCACAAAATATAACTAAAGACTATATAGATATACCAAAAACTATTGGGTGAATATTTTGTTGACCAACTAACAGGTGACCAAAATAGTTCCTATCACCACAACATAGGGAGATGGGTCATCTTGGTGTGCAGGTTTACTACATCAACAGGGGATAAATCTCTCCTCTCATCAAGGGGAGGTTCCCTATTAAATATGTGGAGGCTATATACTATATATATAAGAATAAAGTAAGACACGAGGGCATAATACATCATCCATCTCTCTTCTTTCAAAGATGATGCTCATAGACAGAGGAGAAATCTTAGGTGATTGGTGAAGGTACTTCTCTTCTTTCAAAAGTAACATTCAGCCAAGAGCTAGATCCCTTCTTGGATAGTAGAAATCTTGGTGAAGTGATAGAAGGCACTTCTCTTCTTTTAGAAGTGCTTGTTTTTGTAGGCAACAAGAATCTTTCTGGTAATAGGTGACAAAAGGGCACAGAGTAACCAGCAGCCTAAAATGTAGTGCAAAGTCTCCTCCTCAACTACCCAAGCATGAAATACAAAGAACAGTGGGGGCACAAAGTCATCCCAAGATCCTTTACATAGAAACATAAAAGGAAAACACACAATGAAGACAACTATGACAACACAAAGTCTTAAAGTAGTTAGCTTCAGGACACCTTCCTTATCACCTCCACTAGTCCTGCTTGTTAAACCAAATAAATAAGAATGCTTTCAGAAGATAGACATACAGACAATCTCTTAAATTAGCACAAGCTATAATAACACAAAGTCTACAAGTAACTTGCTTTCTCATTTAATCAAAGAAATATGAATTACAATCTGAGCTCAAAGTCTTAGTAAAGCCTTTCAATTCAGGTAGAGTTTCACTTCTGCTAAGGGGAAGATCTCCCTTGAAATGATATAAGAGATTACATTATATAGAGGCCCAAGGGAGGCCTAGCACTTTATCCCATAGAGTGACCCATTTGGTGCATTCAATGCCTTAGACGCATTCTTGGTCTTGTCAGGAAGGGCCACACTAGAGCACGACGGTTGCCTTAATTATGACGCATCGATTCATCTCTAGTGCCTCCTCTCGAGTCTGAATCTCTCATTTCATCACCTACCTAGCTGCACAATTATCTATTATACCTTTATCTTAAAGGGGAAAAATAGGCTATGCTTTCAATGTTGGCAGGCCCCATATATCTACTTGGCAAAATATTTTACCCACTGGAAATAACTCCTACTGAGTTTCCCTCTTTGTCTCTTCCTCCTCTTGGGTCTGGCCTTAGGCTCTTTGATTGCATTTAGGTCCACGCCTTGAGTCTGATAGAATCAATAGACACTTAAATGTAGCTGATTTGGCATTCACGTGTCTTTCCTCTATTAAAGGTTAATGGCTAGCCAGTCACTCCAAATTTGATGCTTGTCAGCCTATTGGTCCTTTATTTCCTTCAAAGAAAATGTCTGAAGGAATTCCTTCAGACAATTTATCTGAAGGAAATCCTTTCCTTGGATTCATGCATGCCTTTTCATTGTGAGGTGCTCCATCCTTTGACATGTGGCACCTTCTATCGCTTCAAACAAGTTATATGTGGCATCTTCTGTTGAATCTTACTAGGGACACATGGCATCATCTACCTTCTCGAGCCTTTATGACATCACATAAATGTTTGGGGCTCAGTCAGGATCTTGTGAATAATGACACTTGTCAGCCTCCACCGCTCTCTGCATGGGACACGTGGCACAGTCTACTGCTCTTAGGAAAATAAAGTAAAACCTTCTACAGTTGCCACTTGTTGCCCTCCGTGGAGTTCTGGTAGAAGCTTTGTCAAAAGAGACCCTATAACAATCACGTAGATGCAGACACATGGCAGTCTCAGCTTCATTTAGTCACTCACCCTTGGGCCCACCATGGTCTTTACTTAATACAATGGAATGGAAGGAAGGACATGTGAATGTTGACACGTGGTGGCTTTTCCTACTTCTTAGGAACAAGGCATAATGGCTCTGCCAATGACACTTGGCAGTATCTGCTTGAATCTTTTTATTGTGCATGTTTCTCTTCATAACTAAGGCCATATTTGAACCTTTGAACTTGGTGCATTGAACTAATTAAACATTGAACCCATTGAACTGATGAACCAAAATGGTTTAAGGTTCAACGGTTCATGGTTCAAGCTTTTGAGACTCGTTAAATGCTCGGGGCCACATAACCTTTGGAATGGTTGAACTTTGAACTTTGTCAAATGCACCTAGTTCCTATTGAAGATGTTGAACCTTTGAACCTACTAATCCCTTTGATAAAAAAGCTTTGAAAAAATGAGGAATTTGAAATCCCCTGAATAAATTTTGAGAAGGGGAAGAGAGGAATTTTGGCCCTGCAAGTCCAAGAATAGCTCATATGTTGTTCCAAAAATGAGTGACACTTTTGGGGACCAACAGCTGGCTCCAGTTGGGGAACTTCCTTCAAATGAAAACTTGGAACAACTAAGGGGAGTAGAAACCAGAATCTCTGGTGCCTTGAAGTGTGCCATTGGGCTATGGAGTCATGCTACCCAAAAAGAAAGTCTCCAAAAAACAAAAAGGAAAAACACAAAATAGAACTAAAGACTATACATATATACATATGTATAGATGATCTAATCTTATTCCTCAAGATTTGAAGCACTTCAAATGCTAGCCATTATGAGACAATGATAATGGCGTCCCATCCTGATAAACTAGTAAGAAACCATTTTGTCCCCAAAATTGGTGACGAGCGAATGAAACTCTCCACCAGGAAACCACTTTTCTGTGTCTTCCCCTTGGTTTTCTCTTCTTCTTGTCCCAAAGCAAGACTTGAATTTTGGTCTAAAAAATAGGAATCTTTGCTCTCCTAGAAAAGAGTTCATTTTCCTGATTTTGGTGGGCAGCAACATGGCCTAGTACCATAATTTGTTGTTCTGATAGCTCATCCCAGCACATGTCTTGATTGTCCCCCTCAGATATCTCAGATTCTTATTCATTTGGAGGGGAGGGTTCTTCTGCACTTATGTTGCACTCCACCAATTCTTCTATTATTTCATCCCTAACTGGAGACTCAAACAATATTTGGGTTGCAGGGACCGCCATTTGGGTCTCGACACATTTGACATGATCAATTATGTTAAATGCTTGGATTAGACTAGGCACAGGGGATGGGAGTTCTTCCTTTTGGTTTATGGGAGGGGTGGGATGACTTATCTACAAAGTTAAAGTAGAAGGTGCAGAGATGTTTGGGATACTTACTTTCTCAGTAATCACTGGGTCCTTCAGCTGGATAGGTAGAGTGGCCCCATGCTTAGCAATCAAAATTATAGGTTGAGGTCACTCCTCTACTTCTCCTTTATCATCTTATTGAGCTGACTGATTCTGGGACTGGGTGACCACAACATATGATCCTTCGGATGCTTCACCTTTACTTTTGGGTTCATCCTAGTAATCTAGGAAACTAATGTGGGAGTCATCAACTGACTCTTCTTAATCCTCTATGAAGAGACCAGTGTCATTTTCTTGATTAAACTCAAGTTAGAAAGAGAAATCATGCTTTATTTCCAAATACCCAACTGTTGAGTTGGCTAGAGGTGCTTCAATGGCAAGGTTCCTTTGTGGGGGAGGAAGATGATTGGGTTGCCCTTAATGTGCCTGATTAGGGAACATCCTCCTTGGTACATCTCTATATGAAGGAGCAGATGACATCCATTTTGCCATTTGTCTTTTGAGGGCCAACAATTCATTTGCTAGCTTCTGCACCATTAGATCAGTGGTGGCTGCAAGTGAGTTATCAGAAGATGAGGAAGATGCACCTCTATTTGAATCCCTTCTTATCTTTCCAACCAAGATAAGGTCATCTTATAACTCATTGGCTAAGTCTTGAGCAGCTTCAAGATCTATGTCGCTAGCACATCTTAGTAGAAAACTCACTTCAGGTAGTTGTGAGTTTATGAAGAAGCATTTGAGGTTCTTGGGTGTGGGTTGAGCAATTGTGGGAATCCTATTTCTCAGCTTGTCAAATTTTGCAATAAAATCCCTCATGGGCTCATGAGGTTCCTTCTTCATCTGCATAAGTTGGGCTAGTAAAGCATGAACATCTTTTGCAAGTTTGAACCTTGCTTCAAACTTGGCTCTGATCGTGTCCTAACCAGTCACTGATCCAGTCTGTAGATGGTAAAACTAGTCTACAATAGCACCTTGCAGTGTCTCCATGAAAAGTTTGACTGCCACATCTTCAAATTCCACCCCTATCACACCACAAGATATGGTGAAGGCTGTAATGTGTTCATCAGGGTGGACTCTTCCATCACCAAAGAATTTGGGGAAATTTTTCCTTAAACTAAGTGGTAGCTCATGCAGGGGTGGAGTTAGATTAAGTGGGCCAAATGAGCTACCCTAGGGGCCTCAAACTACCATGACCAGATTATGAAAAATAGGGATAACACATCTGAGTGGAGTTTCTAGATTATAAGACAAAAATGGAAAAGAAACTAGCCCTACTTCAGCTTAAATCTTGAGGCTTCAAACTGCGCTTTCTTTCCCAGTATCTCTAGTTTTGCAGACCAAATAATATAACAGAGACAGAGGAAGATGGTAAGGCTATAATGATACTGGGTAAGACCTAGATGGGAGCTGCTAGACTCTATAATGGATAAGGGTAGGGACTTCTTGTTCAAGTCTCCAGCGGAGTCGCCAAAAATTATTGGGTGAATATTTTGTCAGCCAGCTAATTAGTGACCAAAATAGTTCTTATCACCACAGCATAGGGAGATGGGTCATTCTGGTGTGTAGGTTTACTACATCAACAGGGGATAAATCTCTCCTCTCATCAAGGGGAGGCTCCCTATTAAATATGCAGAGGCTATATACTATATATATAAGCAAAAAGTAAGACACAAGGGTAGAATACATCATCCATCTCTCTTCTTTCAGAGATGATGCTCATAAACAGAGGAGAAATCTTGGGTGATTGGTGAAGGTACTTCTCTTCTTTTAGAAGTAACATTCATCCAAGAGCCAGATCCCTTCTTAGATAGTAGAAATCTTGGTGAAGTGATAGAAGGCACTTCTCTTCTTTTAGAAGTGCTTGTTCTTATAGGAATAGGAATCTTTCTAGTAAGAGGTGATAAAAGGGCACAGAGTAACTAACAACCTAAAATGTAGCACAAAGTCTCAACCTCAACTACCCAAGAATGAAATATGAAGAATAATGGGGGCACAAAGTCCTCCCAAGGTCCTTTACACAGAAACATAAAAGGAAAACACACAGTGAAGACAACTATGATAGCACAAAGTCTAAAAGTAGTTAGCTTCAGGACACCTTCCTTATCACCTCCATTAGTCCTACTTGTTAAATCAAATAAATAAGAATGATTTTAGAAGATATACATAATAACAATCTCCTAAAGTAGCATAAGCTATAGCAGCACAAAGTCTACAAGTAACTTGCTTTCTCACTCAATCAAAAAAATATGAATTATAATTTGAGCTCAAAGTCTCAGTAATGCCTTTCAATTCAGGAAAAGTTTCACTTTTGGTAAGGGGAAGATATCCCTTGAAATTATATAAGAGATTACATTATATAAAGGCCCAAGGGAAGCTTGGCACTTTGTCCCATAGAGTGACCCATTCGATGCATTCAATGCTTAGACGCATTCTTGGTCTTGTCAGGAAGGGCCACGCTGGAGCAGGGCGGCTGCCTTAACTATGATGCATCGATTCATCTCTAGTGCCTCCTCCTGAGTTTGAATCTCTCATTTCATCACCTACCTAGATGCACAGCTATCTATTCTACCTTTATCTTAAAGGGGACAAATAGGCTGCACTTTCAATGTTGGCAGGCCCCATATATCTACTCGACAAACTGTTTCACCCATTGGAAATAACTCCTGCAAAGTTTCCCTCTTTGTCTCTTCCTCCTCTTGGGTTTGGCCTTAGGCTCTTTGAATGCATTCAAGTCTACACCTTGAGTCTTATAGAATCAACAGACACTTAAATGCAAATGATTTGGCATTCGCGTGTCTTTCATCTTTTGAAGGTTAATGGCTAGCCAGTCACTCTAAATTTGATGCTTGCGGGCTTGTTAGTCCTTTATTTCCTTTAGACAAAATGTCTGAAGGAATTCCTTTAGATAATTTATTCAAAGGAAATCCTTTCCTTGGCTTTATGCGTGCCTTTGCATTACTAGGTGCTCCATCCTTTGACATGTGGCACCTTCTACCGCTTCAAACAAGTGATATGTGGCATCTTCCATTGAATCTTACCAGGGACACATGTCATCATCTACCTTCTTGAGCCTTTGTGACATTGTAGAAACATTTAGGGCTTAGTCAGGCTCTCACAGATAATGACACTTGTCAGCCTCTACCACTCTCTGCATGGGACACATGGCACAGTCTGCTGCTCTTAGGAAAATAAAGTAAAACCTTCTGCAGTTTCCACTTGTCACCCTCTGTGGAGTTCTGGTAGAAGCTTTGTCGAAAGAGACCCTGTAACAGTCTCACGGATGTAGACATGTGGAAGCCTCAACTTCATTTAGTCACTCACCCCTGGGCCCACCATGGTCTTAACTCAAGATAGTGGAATGGAAGGAAGGAAACATGGATGTTGACATGTGGTGGCTTCTGCTACTTCTTAGGAACAAGGCGTAATGGCTCTGCCAGTGACACTTGGCAGTATTCACTTGACTCTTTCTATTGCGCAAATTTCTCTTCATAACTGAGGCCATCTTTGAACCTTTAAACCTAGTGCATTGAACTAATTGAACCCATTGAACCAATGAACCAAAATGGTTCAAGGTTCAACAGTTTAACGGTTCAAGCTTTTGAGACTCGTTAAATGCTCGGGGCCATGGAACCTTTGGAATGGTTGAACTTTAAACTTTGTCAAATGCACCTAGCTCCTATTGAAGATGTTGAACCTTTGAACCTACTAATCCCTTTGCTAAAAAAGCTTTGAAAAAATGAGGAATTTGAAAGCCCCCGAATAAATTTTGAGAAGGGAAAGAGAGGAATTTTGGTCCTGCAGGTCCAACAATAGCTCATATGTTGTTCCAAAAATGAGTGACACTTTTGGGGACCAACAAAATTCATCTTTATAATCAATCTAAAAATCCTCAAATGTTAGAATGTGCATGTACTCTAGATAAAATGTATTTTGAGCCACCCCTCTATAATCAAAATTGGCTCTGGACTTAAAATGTGTTTGGGTGTAATGATGGTACATCTCTTTTTGTACATTCTTATCCTTGTAAATGCTTGGGCAATGGTAATGACCAATGAAAATAGGAAAATTGATATCTGGATGATGATTTTTTTAGTACAAGTCATGTAATTCAACAAGTTATCTACATAATTCCATGAGAATTCATTTATCACTTGGGTACCTAGGTAACTTGATAGGTGTTTCTAAGAAACCCCTAGCTCTAATGTATGTAAAGTCAAGGAATTGAATGAAAATGCAACCAAAATATGAAATTGTATCCCATGCTTCATATGATACTCTTTTGTGCTTCAGATCCATATTCAATTTACAAATGAGTTCATAAAATAATCCATCATTCACTAAAATATAATGCTTGTAGTACTTTGAAAGGACTAATTAAGGATAATAATCATATATTGGCATGGATGCCAGTGTGGCTTTTGTTTTTATCCTTGAAAAGGTTCCATTCAATGTTGTTACATACACCAGATATGATATGGATCATATTGATATCAAAATTCTATAACACATTCTTTGACTATTGATCCATATTGTCACTTATCAGTCTAGTCTATTCTATCATTGCAGAACTCCTAGTAACATCAATGGTTATAATGTAGGCATACATTAGGGTGAGAAAAACTTGGTGTTATTATCTCCATTGATTCTTCATAGTAATTGAATAATGTCATCCACTTCTTGAACAAAGTCTGACCTTACTATCTATTTTTGGAACCTTGATGCTTGGTTCACTTTATTTAAGTAGTTTATGTTTATTATCTTAATGCACTCTTTTATTTTATTCTCCCATTGCTTGTTAGCCTTTTCCATAGTTATATAAATTAATTTAAAATATGCTAGGGTCTTCATATAGTAATTAAGATATTGAACATCTAATCTTATTACTGTAGACACCTAACATTGCCCACCAATAAATTGCAACCAAGATTTTAACCAATTCATACCAAAATGCACAATTTGGCCTAAAAACACTAAAACACATTAAATGAGTTAAAATTGATATATTCAAGTGCCGATTTTGTCTATATTTTCACTAAATGGGGAAATGCAATTTATGAAGCAGCTAACTTTGATTAGATCATTTCAAGTCAAAATGACTTTTTTGCACTTAGGTGCTCTGGATTGCTCTTTTCTATAAAATTTCATGTACAAGACACATGCCTTTGTTATTTTGTGTTGACAACATCCTAAATGGGAATATGGTTCTAATTCATCTAACATCGAATTCCAATTTCAATCTAGTCAAATTTCAAGCCAATAATATGACATTTTAACCAATTTGATTAATTTGTGCACAAAGAGCCAAGGTTTGCACCAAAGTGAATAATCATGTTTAAAAGCTAATTAATTAAAATCATGATTCTAATTAAATATTCCATGGAACTTGTTTAATATTTATTTTTAGAAATTGACAATGAATATCTACATCATCAAATGACATCATTTCTTGGAAAGACATCCGTAGGCCATAAATGCATAAAATATCTCATCAAGCCACCTCATGCCTCATTAAGATCCTCCCATGCCTCATCAATGCCTCCCATGCCTCTTAAATGCCCCTTCTTCCCAAATATTTATGGGAGATATTTATGAATTTAATTACATAATTTACATTAATTCATGGCCACATCTCAATCTTGAGATGGACGGTCATGGTTGATCCTAAACCATTTCAAAAATATATAAATAGAAGATCCATAAACAAAATTTTTAAGCTTGGATAGTACAAAGTTATAATGCAAAAATAGTTTTAAAATCCATTGTAATTAGTGATATAAATCCAAATTATTGAGCCAAGCCAAAGCCAAAGCCATCATAAAGGTGTCAAGGAGAAGAGGAGATAGCCAAGCCTCCTTTGATGAAGATTCATTGAGCACAAGCCAAGAAAGCCACTTAAATAAGATATTTAGAGCATCTAAGGAAGGTGAAATATTTGTTTTTCTTTGTGTTCTAGTTGTGTTTCTCATTTGATTTTATTAATATGCCCCCTTTGAGATAGGCTTAGGGTGTTAGCTTAGTGTGTTCTTTGTTTGGATTTGATTTTATTCACTAACACCATACTAATCTTCCCCTATTGCAATCCTATGTTCACAAATGGCACAACTAGTGGCATTGATCTTCCTAATGAGGTCAAGGCCCCATGTAGTAAATGGCCATCATGTCAACATTAGTTTTAGGGTCTCTATTGGGGCATGCATTATATTGGCATGCCTTTGACACTTATCACACTTATTTATATATATAGTTGTATCTACATTTATCATGGACCAATAATAACTAATACATAAGATATTTTTGGCTAGGATAGCTCTACTAGTATGGGCTCCACATACTCCATGAACTTCTCGTAATGCTAGCATAGATTTTGTCGAAGTTAAACAATGAAGTAGAGTTCCATCAAAACTACGATGGTAAAGGGTTGATCCAAGTAAGGTATAACAAGTGGTTTATTGGATGAAGGCTTTGGTTTGTTTTCAAGATAGGTCAGATAGTAAAACTTGTTCATAAAGGTAGTTGTAAATGTTTGAGTACTAGATAAAACTAGGACCAAAAATATTGAAAATCATCATGATGATTGAAGGTTCATGAGCTAGTGCTAGCAAGTTCTCAACAAGGAATTGAACTCTTTAGTTATGCTTGTTTGTTGAATAAAAGATAAAATATTGTCCATAAAATCTATAATTTTATTACTTACCCTTGGTATATGATCAAATTGAATGTCGATAATCTATCATTTGAGAGTGTCGACCATGGATTTATATGGAACCAACTTGTCATATTTGGTTTGAAAATGGTCTATAAACTGATTAATGATTAGCTGAGAATCACCATAAACCTTGAAATGAGATAGATTCCATTATACCACTTGGAAAAGCCCTATAATAAGTGCTTTATATTTAGCCATGTAGTTGGTACAAGGAAAACTGATCTTGAATGATTTAGGGATTAGATCCCCCTATGGTGTAATAAATAAAAGGCCTGCCCTTGATCCATGTGTATGAATGATCCATCAAAAAATAGCTTCTATTGTTGCTCCTCAAGAGGTGTGTTAATGATGTTCATTATGGATTCATTGAGAAATTGGAATGTGAGTGGCTTTATATTAGCAAGGGGTGATTTAGCAAGTTGATCTGTAAGGACTTACCCCATAATGGCTTTTTGATTGATGTATTCTATGTCAAACTCACTTATAAGCATGATCCACTTGGCCATGTGGCCTTGTAAATCTATTTTACATAGTAAATAATTTAGGTCACCTACTTTTAAAATAACCATGGTCTTATAATTTAAGATGTAATGGTGTAATTTCTAAGCTATGAAGACCATGGTTAAACAAGATTTTTCTATGGGTGTATAATTATGTTCATATGCAACCAATGTACAACTTAATTAGTATACAACATGATCTTTTCCATTGTCATCATGTTGAGCCAAAAGTTCCCCCAAGGCATTGTCAGTAGCTGATATATACAATAAGAATGGCGTTCCTAGCATAGGTGGTAACAAAATAGGTGAATTTGCTAGATAGTCTTTTAGCTATTGAAAATTTGTTTGGCAGTGATCATCCTAGTGAAATGTGACTCCTTTATTTAGAAGATACATAAAATAATGACATTTGTCAACCAATTATGATATGAATCATCAGATGGATTAGATCTTACCTTGTAAACTATGGAGCTACTTCAAAGTAGTCAGTGGTTTCATCTCTTTTATAACTTAGACTTTGGTTAGATCAAATTTAATGCCTTGATAAGACACAATGAAGCCTATAAATTTTCCTAATGTGATTCCAAAGAGACACTTCTTAGGATTAAGTCTAACTTTGTATTCATGTAATCTTTCAAATATTATATGTAGCACTACTAGGTGATTGGCCCTGATCTTTGATTTGCCTAGAATGTATCGACATAATCTTCAACAATGTCATGCATCATATCATGAAATATGATGGTAATGGATCTTTGATAGGTGGCCCCTACATTATTAATACCAAATGACATAACCTAATAATATAATGTTCCCCATGGAGTGGTGAACAATGTTTTATGTTGGTTTTTTGGTGCTATTTTGATTTGGTTGCATCTTGAAAAAGTCATCCATTAATGAAAGTATTTCATAATCCATTATGGAGTCAATGATCATGTCAATGTTTGGAAATGGAATGTCATTATTAGGAAAAGCTTTGTTTATATCATGAAAATCAGTATAAATATTGATTCCTTCTAGTTTTTTGCTAATTAGGATAGCTCCATATTTTCAATGATTATAGCCGCCTTTGGAAAAATCATTATGTTATCATACCACATTGCCACTATCGAGGTATAATGCTTATAATTGCCTTTGGGAAAACCATTGTACACCATCCCACTTTCATTCTCAATGATTTTGACTACTCTTTTAATATCATTATGTTTGCACCCCATCATCTTCCTTTCTTTGGTCCCCTCATTTCACTTCCTTCTTTTTGAGGGATCATTTGCCAACCTATTTATGCCAACCATTCCCTCAAGGGAGCCTCATAAAGTCAGTTCATAATCATTATAGTTGTAGGCATATAGGACCTTTTCATTCTTTGAGAAGATGTTACTATTATTAGAGCTTGACATATCTTCCCAAATAGGGGTAAACTGTAGACACTTAAAACTAGCCACCAATAACCTCTAACTAGGCTTTTAACCAATTTATACCAAAATGAACAATTTGGCCTAAAAACACTAAAACACATTAAATGAGTTCAAATTGATATATTCAAGTGTTTATTTTGGTTAGAGTGTCATTACATAGGGCAATTCAATTTATGAAGTAGCTAACTTTGATCATATCATTTCGAGTCAAAATGACATTTTTGCACCTAGGTGATTTGGATTGCTCTTTTATATCAAATTTATCATATGGGACACATGCCTTTGTTATTTTCTATTGATAACATCCTAAATGGGAATATGGTTCTAATCATCTAACATTGACTTCTAATTCCAATCCAGTCAAATTTTGAGCCAATAATACAACATTTTGACCAATTTGATTAATTTGTGCACAAAGAGCCAAGGTTTGCACCAAAGTGACTAATCATGTTTAAAATATAATTAATTCAAATCATGAGTCTAATTAAATATTCCATGGAACTTGTTTAATTTTTATTTTTAGAAATTGATAATGAATATTTACATCATAAAATGACATCATTTCTTAGAAAGACATCCCTAGGCCATAAATGCTTAAAATATCTCATCAAGCCACCCCATGTCTCATTAAGACCCTCCCATGCCTCATCAATGCCTCCCATGCCTCTTAAATTCCCCTTCTTCCCAAATATTTATCGGGGATATTTATGAATTTAATTACATAATTTGGATTAATTCATGACCACACATCTCAATTTTGAGATGGACGGTCATGGTTAATCCTAAACCATTTCAAAAATTTATAAATATAAGAGCCATGAACATGAATTCTAATCTTAGATAATGTAAAGTTATAATGCACAAATAATTTCAAAATCCATTTCAATTAGTGTTATAATGCCAAATTGTTGAGCCAAGCCAAAGCTAAAGCCATCACAAAGGTTCCAAGGAGAAGAGAAGATAGACAAGCCTCCTTTGATGAAGACTCATTGAGCATAAGCCAAGCAAGCCACTTCAACAAGATATTTAGAGATTCTAAGGAAGGTGAATGATATATTTTTCTTTGAATTATAGTTGTGTTTCTCATTTGATTTTGTTAATATGCTCCCCCCTTGAGATAGGCTTAGGGTGTTAGCCTAGTGTGTTCTTTATTTGGATTTGATTTCATTCACTAATACCATACTTATCTCCCCCTATTGAAATCCTATGTTCACAATTAATACATTTGTAGCAACATCTCTCACAACCCTAGTAAGGGACTCATAGTATTTGGCACATGTTGGAACAAATTTGGGAAGTTGAGCTGAGCTTGGGAAAGTTGTAACTTGAATAATCCCATTATTAGTTATGGCCTATGGAGTCTTAGTTATGGGTTTGGATCTCTCTAGTAGTTGTATCATAGACACTTGCCCCATATTTTTATCACTTATCTCTATTAGCTTAGAGTTGATGCATGACTCAATTAGATATCCCTTATACTCATACTTCATCTTTGGCTCTTAGGATTTGGCCCTCTTAGATTTTGCTTTACTTTTATTACTTGGTTATGGAATCTCTTCAAGTGCCAACTTAGGGACTTCCTCAATTTACATTGTTTGCACCTCTACTTCAGCTATTTATTCTTCTAATCTTTTTGATCCTTATGATTCAGATATTGGCTGTGACTAACTCTAAATAACTTGATAAGTGCTTTTAAACACTTAGTAACTTATCTAACTAGTTCAGAAAGGTTGATAAAAGTCAACTTGTTGTTTTTATAGTATTTGTAAACAAGCTTTAGGTTTTAAGTAGTAGAAAGTCTTTGAAAACCTTAATTAAATTCATATTTAAGTAATAGGGTCTGAGAACACTAAGTTTGTTTGAGTAATTCTCAAGTCTTAAGCATCTAGGAATCTGGGTAGGTCACAAGGAATATGTAGGGGTAACTTTGGGTTTTTCATAGATTGTGACTTCAAGTTTGCATTATCAAGTTACTAGGATGAGAAAACTTGAGTAAGTAGATATGAGAACCGAATATGGGTGATTATTTAGTATTATATAGGTTTATTTAGGCTCAAGACTTTAGTTTTAATAGGGAGAGTAACTGCATTGAGAAACCCCAAGTAAGTGGTGAGTAATCACCAGTCTGGGTAAGTAAGGAGTTTGACGATCAGGGTTTTCAAGGGTAGCAACTTAGGGTCAGGACTTTGAGTGAGTAATGGCTAATATAAAACTTGAGTTAGTAATTTTTTTGAGGGTTGGGTTTATTTAGTACAATGATTTGAGGTTAAGAACCTGAGTAAGCAACCAGCATTAGGAAACTCAAGCAAATGATGTTAAGTTTGGCTATTAGGTTTTCATAGAAATTTTGAGTTTTAATAGATTTTGCGTGGGTTATTGTATGATAAATGACTATGAACACTTACATAGGTTTTTATACTCCTAAACATGACCAAAAACAATAAAAATAACCAAATGAAAGAAGAAATGATAGTACAAGCCTCCATGGTGGTGAAAAGAAAATAAGAAAGAGAAATAAGTAGAAAACAATCAAAATAAAGCTATGAAAACTACAAAAAATGATCCTTATACCTCAAGTAAAAATGGGTCAAAATAGATTTTCTCAAATATGCTCTAGAGGCTCAAATCATGTAGCTTGGGGTTTGCAGGTGTGACAACTTGATTGAATAACTTAGATGCCATGTGTGAAATAAGGTGGATTTTCAAAAAAATAATATATGTTAGCACATTAGTGATGAATTAGGGACATGTGGGAAAGATCCACATCAACTCTTAGCTTTTTATCAGAATTTTCAGGTTGCTTTGCTTGTTTTATTATTTGAAGTTAAGCACTTTCACAAACCTGAATTGGTTTAGGCCAATGAGTAGTTCAGGTTCAGAAACCTCCACTACTTTTACTTGTGAGACCTTATGCAAGTAAAGAAACTCTAAAAACCTAGTTTACTTTGTGTAGTGTTTTTTGGGTTTATGATACTACTTTACTTAGCTTTAGAATCAAAGCAAATCTATTTAAGAACTTTGGTTTGAACTAAGTAGCATAATTTGGGCTTGTGAGACTACTTTACTTAATTTTAAATAAGTTAAGTAGTTTAAAGAACCCGATTTGCATTAGAGATGAGATAAAACACTATATCTTCTTTGATATTTTGAGGGAGATGAGTAAATGGGGTTTTTAGTGATGGCTTTAGGTAGATGTTTTCAGCCTTCTAGAGCAATTTGAAGTAATTGGAGAAAGAAAGCAATCAAACACAACAACTACTAAAAAACTAATGCTTTATTTAGAGGACTGACTTAACAAGGGCAACTAATTCAAATAAGATAAAATGCAAAATTTTAAATAGGGGTATCCCAAAATTTTAGGTGTGAAATTTTGGGGACACCAACTACCAACCCTTCAACTTATCCAACAACTAACACCTCTCATGAATCCATAATACAACACTTGCCAAAGGCTAATGTAATATTTACTCCAAGGGCATCACACTATAACAAACTCCAAAATCAAACATGTAGTTGTGAAAAATTAGACCATTGATCAATAGGGTTCTATAAAATGGATCCACCTTCAACTAACTTTCTACCAATGAAATCCCCAATAAACCTTCAGGGCTATTTCAACAACCTCTTTAGATTACTAATCTTCATCCAAGTGTGTTTAGGATGAAGTCATTTCATTTATAATTGAAATTTCACCAAATTTGGAGTATTCAAATGCCCTTTTCCCATGTTCAATTATTCACAATAACTTAACAAGTGGCACGGTGATCTTCAACTAGCTCAACACTTGATCCATATCATGCATGTTATACTGAGGAAGAGGCATAATGGGTGGAAGGGTAACAACACCTTTAGTTGGGATATAATCACTTAAAGTCTGAAGTGGAATAGGTTGGGATGAATTTGCATGTTTAACAACAATATTTAAAAGTGGATTTATTATAGCATCATTTGTACCCTTAGGAATACTAGAAAATATGGGTACTCTATTCCTGGCTAAAGCACCTCTTGGTTTGGTAACTTGGGAAACAAGTGCTAATATAGAGGAATTAGGGACTGTTGTATCTTTATTCACTTCTTTCCTTGCATCCTTTGCACTTGGATTTGCAGGGGTAGTGTCTTGAGGAGAAACACCTTGTTTCCTACTTCTCAAGTCATATTCTTTGTCTTGGGAAACTATTGCATTAATTAGTAGCTACCTATCCTCAATTTAAAGGATCCACCCATCATCTTTCTTAATCATAATTGATATTAAGAACTAAAAATCATGATTGGGAAATTTATATGCTTGTGTCATATTAATATCATAAGTAAATTAAAGAATTGGGACACATACCTTCTTGACTTCATTCCAAAATTGATCAATAATGATAACACTCAATAGTTTTGTAGAGGCAGACATTGTGATTCAAGATAATTGATGATCAACCATCAACATTTCATCATCATCAAATGTAAATTTAGTATCATCTACATCTTCATCAATTGGTTTAGTAGTATCACATGGGTATGTCAAAGGAAGCATTTGTCAGATCAATCAATGTCTATGTCATAATTCATCACATTCACCTTGGCATTCAATGGATCAGTCACTTCTTTTCCAACTCCTCTATTATAATTTATATCATTCCTATCATCACGTACAAGTCTCTTCCTTCTATCATTATCCTTAATGTGGCAAGCATGCCTCCTTTATGGTTGATTCAGATTTAGAGCTCTCTCCTAACTTATACACCTATGAGGCATCCCCTTCCTAGCCCTAGCTATATTTTAAGACATCTCCTTGACAATGGAGGCCAAATTTTCATGGTTTCCTCAATGTTGGTTATTTTAATGGACTGTATTTTTCAATATTAACCAATTTCACATCAGCCCACTAGATCATGGGCTTTCCCATAGCCTATATATTGTTTTCAAATTAGATATACATATTGAATGACAATGTCAGGTTCGTGGGAACCTTGTCCCTCAAGTAGTATGTAACCTTCTTGTCAAACGCATCACAATATTTAATCAATTATGTTGTATCACTAGGCCTAATGTTCTCAAGTAGCTTCATCATAGTCTTATTAAAATGCATATTAAATTCCTGCACACACTATTGGGATTCTTTTTTATTTTTTTAAATCTAGCCAAGAGAAATATAGGATCAATTTTATCACCATACTAAATTTTAAAAACATTATTCATTTCTTCCCATGAATCAATGCATCTATAGGGAAGGTAATTAAACCATTCATGAGCATCTTCTTCCAATATGTGCATAAACAAATTAATGCAAACATCCTCATGCTCAACCTCATAATCATCAATGATAAAGTGAAAAGCACTCAAGTGTTGATCACCAACCACTACATTGTTTCCTTGAAAGTTTGTAAGGTGTTACTTCATTCAGGTCTTCATTAGGATAACCTTCCATTTCATTAAGATTAATAGGTCTAAATCTAGGAATTTAGAATACAAGATGCTCATTGTAATCTTGATCCCTATGCCTCATGATTGGTTCAATGGTGGGATAAATATCTAATGGAAAAGGGTTGTGAGGGGGTGAGTGAGGTGGACTTGGTGAATCAAACTTAGGAAGGGATTTAGTTGGTTGATAAAGAGATGGATAATAAATGAGACTATATGGTTTTGAATTACTAGGAAAGATATGATAATATTCAATAATGGGAAGTTCAATAAAATATTTAGGATTACTAGAATCTTGACAGTCCAAACTTTTTTTAGCAGCTTAACTTTTCCCTTCAATTGGCCTCCAAACTTATCTCCATCTTCTTTGATGAATACTTAAGGGTGAGACAAGTTGTTTTGATGAGTCACTTTTGAAAGATGACCTTAGTCCTTCCAACACTAAAAATAAGAAAACACTCAATGCTAAAAATTAATAAAGATATTCAAAATAGGCACTGATCTTCCTTAAAACTAGATGGTAGAGTTGGATTCACCACTAGAATCAAACTTTTAAAATATAACAATTTATGAATAGGTCATCATACATACTAAAATTAAACTTTGCTAAAGATTATTGATGAGATATAAGGAAAAAGATACTAAAAAATTATAAATTTATGTTCAAAAGGGGAAATCACCTTTCAACATGCATAAGTTAACAATTCTTTGAAATAAATGTAGCAAAAGTCAATTTATTAAATCTCTCAATTCTTGACACATCCCTAACGAAGTGTTGGGTAGTTGATGACCAAGATAGCAGAAGGATGCTCAAATAACCTCATATTTGAAATTTATGAGATAATATGAATAAAATTTTTATTGAAAATATGCAATTCAAATTATTCTAGCAAATATTCTGAGGTAGATAATGTTAAAACCTAAATTATTAGAGTTCTTTGCAAGAGTCCCTGGCAACATGGGTGACAAGGATTTTCCACAGAAATGGTGCTAGTGAAGTGTTGGTTCCCAGTTGTATACCTATTAGACTCATCCTTTCACACTTGAGAAAAATGGAAAAATGGATGATAAACCCATTGATATGTCATTATAATTGGGGAAGCATTTAACACATGGATAGACTATACATTTACAATGATTGAAAAGCATCGACATATGGTATGGTCAGCTCCCTGCTACTTTTAGCTTTGTTTGAACCAAGGTGAAAGGAACTAAGGGGTATCTTTCTCACATGGATGGATATTACAATTCAATCTCCATGGGGATTATTAGGGCAAAATGCAAATCTGACCAGGGCATAACCAAACTTATTCACTCCACCCAAGAAGGCTTATCACACAGAATTCAAAAATACTCTAAGTCAAATATAAATTATTGAAGACAAATGGGGATGTGATTGCAACCTTAATTATAGATAATTTTAAACAAGGGTTCAAATGGAAGACTATAATGCTAGTCTTTAAAGCAAAAAATACAAACACATTTTATATATGTAATTTTTATGCATATGCATGCAAATAACACTCATAATATGCAACAATTGTATTATTTATAGGGTATAACATGGTAGGATGAGTTGGATAGTTATAAAAAAGAGTGGTGTGCTAGTGGTTTTCAAAAATAGGGATTATTTCAACATACATGACACCACTCTTTTTTATAACTATCCAACTCATCCTACCATGTTCTACCCTATAAATAATAGGGATTATTTCAACATACATGACATAACTCACATGCAAAGGTCTAGAATATTGAATTAAAAGACATGGGAACTACTAGGAATGATTTGCGTCCATTGGTGCCAATACAATACAAATACCCAAATTAGTCCTAAAACCCTAGAGCATACACTATAATTAAAATTTTAACTACCTCTTTTTATTAAATATATAAATCCAGGGTGCCTTTAAGAGGTTATAAAAAACCTATTTCCAAATCAAAATTTAGAAAGGGGTTTATAACCTAGATCTATACCAAAGATTACAACATTTCATAAGGATTAAACCAAATGTCCAATCAACAAAACTTGAAAAAAATATCATTGCATTTTATCAAATGGAAAGAGTAAAAACCACAAGTATTTTACATTATCTTCAAAGAAAATCTTACATAAATCAATGTTTCAAAATGCTACCATGGGAACAAGCATGGTGAGTTTCCTCCTTGTTGGACAGTAGAGACATATTACAATGCTCTCAAAACTTGCTAATGGTTGTACAACTATAACCACCTTAAAAAGAGAGAAAAAATTCACACACAATAGCGGATCCCAAAATTTTAGAAGATCCTAGACTTAGAAAAAACTAACAACCAACAACAACCTTAGAAAAGATGACAAACCCTCTGTTTATACATTTTCTCACCCATTTTAAATATGAGAATCTGTGTTGTAATTTTCAATATTGAAAAATTTCAAACAACCCTGAAAGTTATGCCAAGATGATTTCAGCTGGAATATGCTATTTGCCATGACTTGAATCTTCATGCCTTTGCAAGGAAAATCATTGTTGCAACTACCTTTACATGTAATGATCAATATTTACAACAAACCTTTAATATGCTTGGTTGGAAATGAATTTTAATTGAGATGTAAAGAGAATATTCACCTTGAAACCAAATAAAACCTTTGTATTCTTCTACAACTTCCTAGACATGCCTTTGATTACTCATTTTCCCAACTGAAAAATCTTGAATAGTTACCCTTCCTCTTATGAATGCCAAAGAACAAGCCTTGCCTTGTGATGATTGTATTGGAATACTCCATATCCATATCCATTTGAAAAATCTTCTTTGGAATGTCCCACCTTGATCTTACATACCTATAATATTTCTCCCATGGAGTTGTTCAAATAAGAAAAATTTAAGAAAATACAAGACTTAGTTTATTTTTACCTTTTTCACCTTTGGGCTCCAACTTGATTTTACACACTTTGATTTTTCACATTTTGACTTTTAGGGTTTCCACCAACTTTTTTTTAATGCATAAATGCATTACTTTTATTTTTTTAGCATTATGGGGAAATCTAGATCCCATTTTCAATTTTTCACTTTTCATTATTTAGGGGAAATTTGAAACTTAGCTACACATTTTCAACTTGAAAATCAAAAACTTATAATTTGTAGTTGTAGTTCCCCTCAAAATTTCTCATAGGGAATTGGGAACTCCAAGAGCAAATTATAATTTGAAAATTTACAACTTATAATTTGTAATTGTAGTTCCCCTCAAAAATTCCCATAGGGAATTGGGAAATCCAAGTGAAAATTTCAATTTTTAAATTTTTAACTTGTAATATGTAGTTGTAGTTCCCCTCAAAATTTCCCATAGGGAAATGGGAACTCCAAGTGCAATTTACAATTTTCACAAATGCAAAATTGTAATTCCACTCAAAAGTTTCCTTAGGGAACTAGGAAATCCAAGTGTAATTTGTAATTTACATAAATGCAAAATTGTAATTGGCCTTAAATTTTTTGATTTGAACTAGGACCCCATGTTTGACCAATGTTGACTAACAAGTTTGGGAGATCCAAGTGCAATTTACAGTTTTTGCACTTAAAATAATGCAAAATTGCATTCTTCCCCAAAATCTCCATGAAGATCCATTTGAGTTGAATTTTTTCACTTGCTTTGATTAGTGGGATTGGGAGAGTTGACTGCACATTACAACTTGTATTTGGATGAAGTGTAATTTTCCAGTTGCATCTCCCACCAAAATCTCTTGGGGACTTTAGAGCCTCAAATACAACTTTTGAAACTTGTAATTTCCTTAATTTCCACCTAACTTCATTCCATCCTCATTTAGCAAAGTACCTTCTAGAAAAGTTTCTCAGAAGCCAACCCTTTCCTTAGCCATTATTTTCTTCAACACAATAATATATCTATGTGAAAAATGTATTTGAATTTGAAGCATTCACCAATGGAAATATGTATTGCCCTGTATACATGGACATTTTTCAAATTGTGCACAATGTGTAGTGATTGTAAATATATCATAAAGGCCATCATGTGTTTGAACTAGGTTCTCATCCATATTTCTATATTTTATAATAATTTCCACCACTTGAGACATGGAAGGCATAAAATTTGTTGTGTGTTGTGTGTATAAAAATGCAACCTCAATGAAACACATAACCTATTCTAAGGGATACTCTTTTAACCTTTGATCATCAAAATCTAAAAATTTGTTCTCTTCTCTACAATTCCATGTCTAGCTCCCATTTGGCCGTGTTTACTAAAGGAGACCTTTGATCAGGGCCTTGACCTATTCGAGGATCCTACTGAGATATGTTGTGACCATATATATCTAACAGATTGTGGTATTTTTTTGTTTTTCCTACATATTGGCCATTTTCATGGGATTTTAGCAAAGATTTGATAGAAAAGGATTTTTCATAATAATTTTATCCTCCCTATAACACTTGTGATTCATATCCAGTGTTTTGGAAGCATGGTTCCTGTAATTCATCAAAACTAGATCTAAATCCCATATTTCTCACAGAATCATCAATGTGTGTTTGAAAAGAATATTCATCTCCAGCTTGGGGTTCAATGTGAGAACCTACTGCACTATTACCTTCAGTTAGATACCCACTTATACCCATAAAGGATGTTATATGATAACCATGTGTTGTATCTATTTGGTAATCAAATTCTTTATGATAAGCTAGAAGATTCAAACTTGAGTAGTGTCACTCCCTTCCACTATAAGAAGGGATATCTTGCCTTGGAGATGAATCTTGTAAAATCATATAATAAGCCCAAGATGCAAATGGAACCCCATGTATGTTAGTGCACATAGAATAATGCATTCCACTCATATGCTCACCTATTTTCATGTAGGCCTCTATATGACTCAAGTGCTCACCTACATTGCATTTATCCTAGATCATCCTTTGTAATCGGTATCTACTTCATTCCTTATATTATCCAAACAACCATCCTTTGTTGCATCAGAATGCTCCTTCCAAGCATTGATGCCCTTTATCTTGTTGTTGTATAGATTAAAAATACATGGTATATGTATTTATTTGGGAAAGAGTTTTAAATTTGTTCTTTTTTATCAAGCATGTTTTACCATGTTGGGAGATCTAGAACTTGGCTTGTAAGTTACAAGCTTGTAACTTGCTAAGTTTCTTTGTAACTCCCATTATCTGTCTTATAACTTTTATTATCCTTTTCCAAAATATGGAGATTAATTTTCAAAATTCAAGTTTACAACTTATAATATTGACTTGCACCTTTTCCACATTTCTCCATGGGATTTTTGGTGCCACTTTGCATATTGTCAAACTTGCAATCAATGGATCAATCTCTGCCAAGCTCCTTTCTAGGACCCACATGCCTTCCCAAGCATTGAAACATTTAATTTTATTTTAATATGTGTTACATTACATGTGGCACTCCTTCTCCAATGTTGACCCCTTTCTTAGGTGGCTTGGGGTTTCTCCATATCGATACTGCCAACTCTCTAAAAACCTTTATTATTTTTAATTACTTAAATTTATATGTGTTAGGCTATGTTGTTTTTTAAACATTGCTATGTAGAAAATTTTATGAAACCCTCCACATGTTGACTAATGGGAATGGGAAATTATTGAATAATTTTCAAGTTATCATTTTGAGACTTGATTTTTACACATTATTTTCCTAGCTTACATTCCCATGGACCTTCACAACCCCAAACACAATTTGCATTTGACCCCTTTAAAAATTCCACCAAAACATTGGACACCTTTTTGACATCTAAAAATAAAACTTGCTTCTCCTAAAAATATCTCCACCATTTCTCATGCTTTTTATTTTACACCATGTAATCTCGATGAACATAATTAAATTTATTGGGGTAATGGTTAGATATATTATGCATTAATATTCAAAAAGGGCACAAATTACTTTGTGCAATTTTGGGAACTAACAGGCTCAAAATGAGACTAGGTGGTGAGGCCATTTCTTGGTTTGCATACCTCCATAAGGTCTCAAGACCCAAAAATTGACATGGAGGTTGGTGATGGACTAAGGAAAGTTAATAATTCACTTTTGGGTGATTTCATAGATGTGGAAGGAGTTTGGAGTAAGAAAATAGGGTCCAAATCAAGGAGGCCTAAATGAGGCCTAATTCATGAGAGAGAAAGGAAAAAAGATAGGTTTCCACTTAGATTTTAAAGATTATATTTGACATTTATATTTAAGGACATATAGGTTCCCATAATATTCCATTATTTTGTCAATATAATCCATAAAAATCCCACACAATGAGGTTTACATGAAAAAAAGGCTATAAGGAAACTAGTGCTATTAAAGGCTTAAGGAACAAAATGAGTTATTGGGAGTTGTTACAAGAACAAAAATGATTTGTTTCATACCTTATAATATATTTTATACTATTTTAATAATATGCGCTTTATTTTTGAGTCACTCAGACCAAACTAGGTGTGGGAATGAAGAATTACAAGACACCTATGAATATAAATGATGGAATGGCAAGTCAGAAGAGTTTCCTAAGGCATGTCATAAGTTAAATTAATTTTATGAGATAAATTTAAGTCTAAGTCATGATATTTAATTCCATTTATCACTCCATGAAAATAAGGGTATTTTTTAAAGAGCTAGTCAAGGTGTCATGTAAGTTTGTAACCCCTACGCCACTTAGAAGGTTGGATCTGCTTCAGGAGTGAGACAAATGTCTCTGGAGGTCTAATGGATTGTCTCATAACTCATATTCTTTTTTTAACTCTCATGGAAATTTTTCAATCTTCTTCTACCACTTCTCTCTCTCTCTCTCTCTCTCTCTCTCTATATATATATATATATATATATATATATATATATATATATATATATATATATCTAATAACCTTCACCATTATCTATAAGAACAACCACTTTTGACTAAGTTTGGAAGATCCACACCTGGTATGGAGAAGACATGATGGTTTGAAAACTATTTTTGCATTTGAATAAATATTTAAAATCTATCTTTAATTTCATAACTTCTTGTTTATGTGTGTGAAGTAGTTCATAGTGGAATGACACGTGATAATAATCTATCCTTATGTTTTCTTTACTCTTTCATGTTTGGTGCAAGTAGTCTACTCTCTAATAGGTCACATGAAGTGTAGTTAGTGTCTTTGTCTATCTATAAGTGTAATTAATAGTATTAGTTTCTATAATTAGAGAATCTTTTTCATTCACCTTGAGAAGTACAATGCATATCATATTCATATTTGAAACACTTATGTTAGATAAATCTAAGATGTTAAAGCTAGTCTTGTGAGTCATATTTTATAGTACAAGTATATGTTAGTTTAGTGGAAATCAATTTGGTTCATAGCCTTAGTATATTAGGTTAATTTCATGTTTCTTATATCTCTTTTAATCCCAAGCAATAAATTACTATATGTGATAAGATATCAAAGACAAATCTACAGAGTTATCCCTTTAATCTAGAGGTTTACCTATGCTATAGGCAACCCACAGGCCTAAAGGTAATCTAGTGTTTCACTCAATTTGGATGAGACTTGAAAAACCTCTCTAAGGGTGAAAAATTGAGTGATAATAGTTTTGGCATGCCTGATGGGACTATTATCTCAAGCACATCTTGTTAAGGTGAATGTTGGTCTTGACAACATCATAACTACATACATGTGTTCTACTCAACTTTTGCTAACTCCACTGAAGGTAATATCTAGTTTTATACAAAGTTTTATTTTTCCTTTTTTCATGCTTCATGGCCCTTACTAGGTCATCTGTTATTATAAGTAACCATCCCATAAATCCACTCCCTCAACTTGAACTCCCTCTTGAAGTTCAGTAACTTAAGCCTATCTTGACATTTTAAGAGCAAGAAGATTTTTCAAGTCAAGAAGAGAAAGAGAGTGAATAATAATTTAAGGAAAACATGGCTAGGCAACATACTTTCCCAGCCTTCAATTTTAAAAATCCTATAAATCTCAATGCCTATGATGGTATCCTTCCTAATGCCACCAAGAGTGTTCCCACTTTCAATGGGGAAGGTCCTATCACCCCAAATGAGAATATTAGGACATATCCAACTTATGTAATTTCGATAATGTCACTAAAGTTAAAATTACAATTAGGTTAATTTTCATGTATCTTAGGGTAAAATCCCTTGATTGGTATATAACATTTTTAGGAGGATATAAAACTACTTGGGATGAGTTTGGGGAGTTATTGACTCAAATATTTAAAGATAAGAGTGATCACAAATCACTCATACATCAGCTAAATATCATTAAAAGAGGTCCTCAAGAGACTATACATGACTTCAATAAGAGGTTTCAAAGAACATGGAATAGGTTAAAACCTCCCATGAGACCCTCTACAAGTTTTACTTTCCCAATATACCTAAGAGCTATTGGGACGGATATAGCTATCATGTTGCAATCCATGGGTGGGTACACTTTGCCTAAAGCTTATGACATAGACATTGGTTTTGAGAATGGTCTAATCCAATATTGTAAGGTTCCTCCAAAATTTTCTATGCCCATATTACTTAATAATCTGCTACTCCTTTAAAACTTGTTCCAATTCCAAATTCAAGCAATAAGTCTAGAGCTACCCCAAAGAAATCAGATGATGCCATTGATTGGGAAAAAATATCTAAGGACTTATAATCTCAAGTTAGGAAACTAAATATACAATATGGATCTCACCAAATTATGTAATTTTACCCTCTATAATAAAATATATTAACACCTCAATATAATGGTCAAGGGAGGGGATAAGGTCATCCTAACTTTAATAGGCTACCCAATGCCTATAATCCAAACTCTACTTCTAACACAAGAGCTATGGTTTCAGTCCATAGTAACTTGATTCAAGGAGAAGAATATCAAACTTAAGGATAATACATGAATTCCAATGAAGTTGAAGTATAAGTGTTGATATATCAAGGAGGGATTACTCTTCAATTGATAGTAGAAGATGAGAACTTTATACAAGTAGAAACAAATAAAGGATGAAAGCCTCAAGGAGTAATCTTTGAATAATTCCAAGTGGGAGATACACTTGTCCTAAACCAAAGTACCTCAGTTTTAGCTAAAATAAGGTGAAAGATAAGAACCTTTGGATATGCTCAAGATGTTGATATAAGTTCAAATAATCCTCCCTCAAGGCAATAAGGTGTGAATGCAAATGTAGTAGCTTCTACAAATCCTACACCTCTTTAAAATTAGAATGTGAGAAGGGTGACTCAAATAACTTCATTTCCTATAATGATACAATAAAAGTTGAGTGTTCCTTCTTTGAATATCATTGATTCTTTAAAGAGTAAAAAAACTATCATATCTCTTTGGGAATTACTTCACATGCCTGGTCAAAAGGAACTACTTCAAGAGCAGCTATCCTAAATCCATATCAATCTTCAACCATCAATATATGGTGGTGTATAACTCAAAAATTATCCTACTCACTTTTTAAAACTCTCAACCAAATCTAAAAATAACCCACCTTTCTATCTCACCCTCATTATGGGAAATAAACTAGTCCATAATTGCATTGTGGATAGTGGGGCAAGCACATCAATTATGCCCAAACTTGTAGTATATAAGTTGGGCCTGAAATATGAACCATATAAAAAATGAGTGTTGTAACTTGATGGGACGCTAGCTAAGTTAGTAGGGATCATCAATGGATTGAAGGTTTTATTGCATGACTGTCCAAGCTTTCCAATCTTACAAGACTAGTGGTGGTAGATCTCCCTATTCACTTTGCTACTTTCCTATCAAGGGACTTCACCACCAAGATAGGAGTATATCTCTCAGTTGAGTGGTCCTTTTTGGACTTTATAATAAGGTATGGAGCAAAGGTGACAATTATAACACAACCATTATCCAAGTTTCACATTGAGCCATATGTGGAAGCTATCTCTAATTTGAATTGTACTATCCATGAAGAAGAATAACATGCCATAGATGATGGAACATATTCCAAAATTGAAGGTATCTATGATTTATTTTGAGATTAGTATGGTGATAAGACTTATGGGCATGATCCATATGCATTCATTGAATGTATGGACCTTGTCACATGCATCATTCATGATGAAGCTGATTAATATTTTGAGGTAAGCCTTGATGATCCTTTTCAACAAGCTGTTAAGGTTAATTATATTATTCACATGCATAATGATGTTGAGTTTCAAAGTGTGATAGATCATGGTCATGATTAAGATGGTGTAATTTTTCCTGATCAAGATGAAAGAGTCCATAGATGTGATAGTCATGAAGAAGATGATGATCTATGGCAACAATTCCATGCCATATTTCAAAAGATTGAACAAGTGAGTAATCCAAATCTCCTTCCTAAGAATAATGAACCTGAAATTTTATTGATGGACCTTATTAACATGAAGGAGAATGTCTTATTAAGCATAATAATGGTTAAAAAAGATGTAGTCTTGAAGGAGTGAAATGAAGCTAAGGTATAAGTTTATGTGGTTAAGGAGTAGCCTAAAACTCAAACTAATAGTGAGTCACTTTCAAAAAAGTTTGGATAGCAAGAAGGTAAGCATGAGAGATTTATATATCGAGTGTATCATGGTCTAGATCAAGGATAAATTGATCAAGCTATCATAACTATCAAGAAACTAATTAAAGAACACCAAATGACCATGAAGGAGAGCAAACTTGATATGATACTAAAAAATCCTAAAGGAGAGCTTAGAGAAGTATTCCATGGATTTTCAAATGGTGTACTTGTATATATAATAGGTCTTATTATTGGTTAATGTACACCACTACCTCTAGACCTGACATCATGTAAGAAGTAGGTCTTGTGGGAAGTTTTCAAGAAGATCCAAAGGAGAATCATCTACAAGCAGGAAAAAGAATACTCAAGTATCTCAAGGGAACTATAGAATATGGATTGTGGTATCCAAGAAGAAAGGAGTCCAATTTGATATCATACACATGTGAAGATTGGGTAAGAAGTATAGATTATAGGAAGAGTACCAATGGAGGAGATTTCTTCCTAGGTGGATGCCTAGTTTTAGAGATAAGTAAGAAGTAACCATTAGTAGCATTATACACTTGTGAGGCTGAGTACATTGTAATAGATTCATATTATAATCAGGTCTTATGGATGAAGCAGACCCTAAAATACTACAAGGTGGAGCATGATGGTCCTAGCCCTATCTATTGTGACAATACAAGTGTTATAAGCATCTCAAATAACCCTATCATGCACTCAAGGACCAAAAACATTCCCATAAAGTATCATTTTCTAAGAGAGAAGATAAGTGAACAAAGTTTCAAACTTGAATATGTTTCTACACAAGATTAGATTGCAAACATCTTGACCAAACCACTTCCAAAGGTAACTTTTGAACACCTGAGATATGAATTGGGTGTAATTCCTACCCCTGACAATCATAAAAAAAAGATAAGTACTTAGGGGGAGTTAAAAATGCTCATTAGATCTAATAATAGGTGAGTTTTTACAAGAAGTTATGCATGGAGATAGGGGGAAAATGTTTGTATTTTGTCTCATGAGCTCATATTTATATGTGTTGAGTATTTTATTTTCAAGGAGTGTGATACAAGGAGTTACATAAATCACTTTGTAATTAATGTCAAAGGGGGAGAAATAACAGAATGGGGAGATACAAATTATCATTATACAAGATGTTTTTCCATCAATTATATAAGGGGAAATTATTGAGCATTGTTCATGTTGTTAAAGTTTAGCATTGATGTCAAAGGTTATTAAGAAAGGTGTTCATGGGTTCATTAAAGAATGTTATTATTTGATATCATAAATGAAAGGTATGAAATTATTTTAGGATCATATAAGGCATGATATAAAGGTATAAGATCATCAAAAAGTGTTTCAAATTCAATTATCAAATTTCATGTGCTTGAAAAGCCTAGTCATGACACTAGTCATAGCATGAAGAGACCTTATGAGAAGGTATGAGTTGGGTAGCTTGGTTAAATGAGTGCACACAAGCATTGATGTATTTATAAGGGTTATTTATAATGTAAATGAGGCATTGGATCACTCATGTTAGTCTGAAGGTGAGCTTACATGGGTAGGACCTATAGACCTAGCATGCAACTAGACCACTTTTAGACCTTGCTTGCCCTAATGAGGCCTCATGATCTATTTTCAAGGCATATAAAGGATGTTTAATATTATTTTATAATTTTATATGTTTTTTTAGAATGTAAGTGAGGTTTAGAACACATATAAAGAGGCATGAAGGTGAATTTCAAGGCCTAATGTGATTTCTAGGTCAAGATCTAAAGAGCAAAGAGAGAAATGGTGGCCAAATGAGGTATACGATTCATATTTCAAGGTAATAATGATAATGTGATAATTTTTAGTAGTGTGATTGATTATCCTAGGTGTTTTGACCAATTTTTAGGTCATGGTTGCAAGATAAGACATAAAAAGTGGTTTTGAGGTCTCTCATGTGCACAGAATGGAAGGTTCTCAACCCAAGAAGGAATTTCAAGTGTTTTTGGCATGTGTAACCTATGCATGGGAAAATTAGTTTTTAATGAGATATAGGTAAGGGTCCTAGATAATATCTCTAGGAATTAGTATTATAAATGAGGGGTAGTCCTTTATGAATAATCGTTAACACTAGAAATAGTGTTAACCCTCTCTAAAACCCTAACAATGACCCAATGTGAAAGATGTTGATAAAAATAACCATAATGGATTGGAATGGATATATAAGTGATTTTTTGTTGTATTAAAATCTCCAAGGTACCTCTAGGTGTGATTGGTTTGTCAATTGTGTGAGTAGACCCAACAGGAAAGTGTTAGTTTCTCATAATTTACTATAACAGTCAAAGTTTCTAAATGGATGAAGGAAAAAGTTTTATAATTTTATTTTTTGTTCATTTTGGTTTATTTATAGGATTTATCCCTTAGGTGTGATAAATTGGTCGTCCAAGACAACCTATTGCTAATAGGCTAAATGATGTAAATAGTGAAGAAACCCAAGCATAAGTGAGAAGATGATTAGGGATGTGTTATCATGGAATAGGGATGAATAAAAGTGAATGGAGAAATTTTCAATAATTTTAATAAATTTTCATGTTAGATATAATTTTTTGAGGTTATTAAATATAATGAAAATGTTTCTCATAAGTTGACCTATCTAATTCAGATGAGATAATGAGATACAAGGTTGTGAGATTGGTCTGTAAGACCAATATTTTTTATTTGAAAATATTATATTTCTATCTGATAATTGTCTAATTATATCATAATATAATTCAAATTTATTATTATTATTTTTTAATTTTCATACATGTGTTGGAATTCAAAATCACCATGATTGGTCTTTAAGGAAAACTGGCAGTTTTGAGTGAACAAGTTGCAGGAATGTTTTTAGTCCTTTTTCCCTAAGTTGTGAAATATAGAGAACATGTTTATGACCATAAGGTAATATATCTTATCTATATGTATTTTTTTCCATGATTGTTTGGAAATTTTTTTTTTATGCTTCAGTTGTTCAAGATAGACTTTTTAGGTATGCATAGGTCTAATTATGAACAGTTCTAATGGCATGTTTCAAATGGTGATTGGATATAAAAGGTGTCATGGAGATAATATGAGATTATTATAGGTATATTTGAGTGTAATATTAATTTTTCCTTCCATGTATTAATTTTTTAAGTGCTCTAAGAAGATCTAAGTGTAACATGTGCTAATGAAAGCCTAATTAAATTTGGTCTCCTTAAGGCCTAAAAGGGGTTTTGTTCCTATATGCTATGACCAACATATTTTAATGTTTTATTCATTTTTTTGGTATGTAATAAGGCCTATTATATTTAAAATATAAGTTTTCAATTGTGTATGGCTGACCAAGAGGTGTATGAGCAAGAGCCTAGTATAAGAACAAGGCCTAATAGACCTAATTGTCTAGTAAGAGTATGGGTGAGTTGAAGCAAAAGCTATAGAAATTTTAAGAGATAAATGAGGTATTATAGATCATAATAAGTTTGAATATAAAAAATAATTAATATATAATAAGGTTACTTTAGATGAATATCAAGGTCAAATGATATAATCTGTCTTAAAGAGACCTAGTTGAGCGAAGGAGTCTAGAAAGAAGTTTGAGAGGGCTAAGAGAGTGAAGATATAAAAAGGTGGTAATAATTAGTTATATGAGAAACAAGGTTTGTTAAAAGTGATAAAATCAATTGGGTGGTTGATTTGGTGCTGAGTTATCTAGGGGGTTAATGCCTCCTTGCAAGTTGGCACTTGTTAAAGCCTAGCTGATTTGGTGCACTAAGCCTAGCTGAGTTGGGGTTAGTGCTCCATGTGAAGTGGGTACTTCACTACATTTTATGTTTTTATTATAGGACCATAATTTATTTTCATATATCATTAGTTTGTATTCCCCTTGAAAATAAGTGTTCTATGTGTTATGCTCATATCTCATGCTCATGGTTCTTGATGTGTTTCTAGTTCATTATATTACTTTGATAGTTCATGAATGATAAAATAAAGTTGTAAATTTTTTTGAATACTGATTCACACCCCCCCAACCCCCCCCCCACCCCTCTCTCACTCATTTTTATTCAAAAATTAAGTGAACCACTTTAAAAGGAAAACCATAACATATGTTCTCGATTTAAAAATTGTATTGGGTTAATTTTTTAGAGGATTTTTATAAGTAGAGGTTATGAGACACCCATAAAAAATAAATTATATTATTATATTTTAGGTGTAACTAATCCATTTTTAAAGTATACATTCTTAACTGATAAATCCTTAATATCAAGTCATGTCAATTTACTCGAACAAAAAATAAATATAATTAATTCTAGTCTATTGATAATATGAACTAATCAGACCTCCAAGTCTTACCAAGATTTAGATTGAGCTTAAAGATAGAGTGATTTTCAAAATTTATATTCATTAGGACAACTATATACTTCTAAATATATTTTCTTTTAAAAATAAGGAATGACTACTACTCATATGATATTACCTAGCATGAAGAAAGGGAAATATCTATTTAAGTAACTAAATCATATATTTGTTTTAGTCTAACTTGTTATAAAGGTATTGAAAGGCATAGGTAAGGTATAAATTAAGAGAGCACAATTATTATTATATATATATATATATATATATATATATAATAATGACCATAAAATTTAGGTCTACACACACAAGTACTAGTCCAAACATTAAATCAACTAGGTTAGAGTCATTTATAACTAACTATGTAAATTAGTCAAGAACACACAATGATAATGTTAATATAGCTAAACTCATCCTTTGCATGGGAAAGTATAAAATTAATTTCATCTTAAAAAAATAAAAAATTGGCATAAATTAATCACATTGTTAACTCACATTTTAAATTCTAATTCATTGGTTGAATCTAAGTCATAATGGTCTCCATATGGTCTAATTAATATGCTATCAATTTTATGATATCATACTTCCTTCACAAGATTAAAATAAATAATACACACTATAATTTACAACTAATTAATTGGGTTTTATGTCATGGAAGATGGTATATTTCATTACTAATCAATATGATGAAGTTATAACCCCTCATGTGCTACTTTCAAAACCAACTACAAATTTTTTCTTTAATTAATTTAGTTTGCATATTGTATAAATTAAATGAACCCAATGATAAAAAATACAATCAATAAAAGTTATAATTTATTTTCAATAATGAATATTACATTTGAAATCCATCATTAATCTTTCTAGATTTATAGGTAGGGTCTACCAAATATGTTTCAGTTTGTCAAATACCAACACCATGTTATGATCCTGGGACTTGTGGGTTATGAACCCACACTATGTAATTCCTCCAAGATTATTCAATTGTTATAAGATCATAAAGTACATTGAATTCACTCAATATACTACTTCTAATTTCATTCATATAAAATATCCATGTGGTCATTGCTTGTTATTATGACCTTTATAGCATAAGATGTCTTCCTCAACATCGCCCTTCATCATAGTAAAACAACCATTTTATTAGCTTCATAGAAGTATTAAAAAATAGGCGAATTAGTTATTTAATTATTTATACCAATGCTTATATCATACAAGTTAATGTTAATAATCTCTCATGGCTTTCAAGAATCATCAATTTCAATTGAAATAAGGATAAAATTTTCGTACATATATTTATACTACCACGTACTTGAAAATATGCTACTATTTGATAGTGCCTTAGATAATAGATATGAATTCATGACTATATGTATGTTTAAAAAATGGTAAGCTTAGGCCTCACAACACCATAGTCCTTAATCTTTGTTCTGACTAACTTTGAAACTTGTGAGTATGTGAGTTACTAGAATCAAGAAATGTGGCATGGAGGGAACAATTCAAGTTCATGTTTTATAAATGTTTTGAAAATATATGCCATAATGTGGTGATTACATGTGGTAATATTGGTTGACTACACAAAATTTGTGACTTAGAAAAATCCTTTAAAAATGTGTCAAATGGCACCAAGGACCAATTTAAAATTATTTCCTTAGAAAATTTTGAAAAAATATTGCTATCTACGCCATTATATGACAATGTCATATGGTAGGGTTAGAAAACAAGTGGTTGACTATGAAATAATGTGAAAGTTTGTTCAATAAGTTATAATTTGATCACTTGGAAAATAAGTTAAGAAATATTCTAAACAAAATAATAGAGGTCAAATTGGTGTTTTTAGAATGGAAAAAAACTATTAAACCAAGAAAAAATAAGTGGGAAGTGAGTGTCTAAGACCTCAATCCTTCATAATATTAGGGTGTATTAAAATTGGATAAAACAATTGTTGCCAAATAACTAAGGCAAAAGTTAGACACCCCTAAAATTGGTTACATAATATGATATCCAAGACAAGTCAATTTGGATGCTAATGACTAAATAGAATAATAAGCAAAGGTATTACTTTGTCTTACCAATAATAAACATTTAGACTTATTTTTTAAGCTATTCATTACATCATTAGAAACCCTCTGATCTTTGTCTATTATTTTAACCTTTATGAGCAAGCCAAATAGGTTATCGGGATCTAACTTAGATCTGATTTCACACTTATTTATTGATATAAAAGGGATGTACTATGTACATATATAAAACGTATGTAATCCCTCACACCTTCATTCACTCCCTCTCAAATTAAAAATATTTAAGGGTTCATAATTATGTTCAAAGCATTAGTTCCTTTACAATGAAAAATATGTATAGCATTGGTTATTGGATTGAGCATGTTATTAAAGAAATAATAACATAATAAACTTGATTCTCTTCTTGTTTTGAATAAGAAAGCATATGAGGTCTATTTCAATAAATTTCAATTAAACTTATGTTTGACCATTTGTAAAATAAAGAGATGGGTACATGAAATATTCCTTGCCCTTTAATCTCAATTAACCTAATTAACCACCAATTTAGGTAACAAAAACAATTATAAGATGAACTAACACATGATTTCTATGAAATGAATACTACATTTCACCTAAAACATATTAAGTTCTCTCTTTAAGGTCATTTATTCACTTTTTTATATCTAAGGATATTTTCCAATTATCCAACATGAGAAAGATATTGATGCATGTAAAGATGTAATCATTTTACAACCACATCTTACATGGTCATTTAGTTATGGATAATTCAAATATAAATAGTGCATCTCAAATTGTGTAGGTTAATCAATCCACCAGTACATATCCTATGCTTAAGACCATATTGCCTCCATTTGACTCGGGAGTTTTTTTTTTTTTTTTTTTTTAACACATAATGGTTGAGAATAATAAGTTATTACTCAATGTTTATTTTATGTCTCTTTTTACCAAAGTCCCTATCAAATATGTTTTCGGAAGTGATTAATCCTCTCATAGATTATGAAACAAATAGGTTGGTAGCATTATGTTTGAATTTAATTTATTTATATTTTAAAGGTTTTGTTTATGAGAAATGTGAAGGAATGAAGATGGATTCACCTCTTTCTCTTTTGGTATCTAAACTCTTCATTGATAATTTTAATGAAAATTATCTTCACTCCTTTACTCTTAATTGTGAATGATGGAGGATGTACATATATGAAACAAATTTACATTGGAATCATGGTAAAAATAGTTCAGAGTAATTTTAATCCCATGTTATTAGTTTAGTGCCCGGTATTAAATACTCTATAAAAATTAAGGTGAATGGGAACCTACCCTTATTAGATGTCATCCTTCCTCATAAAGTGGAAAACTCTCTAGCTAAGAAGGTTTTTAGAAAATTCACCTGCACAAACCTAAACTTGTATACCTCTTCACACCATCACCTAACATATAAAGAAGGGATTTTAAAAATTAGAACCAATATGGGTTTCAATATTTATGATGAAAAAAACCCAGAAAAAGAAACTAAACATTAAAAAATGGTTTTTAGGAGAAATGATAAAAGGGATAAAAAAATATAACCAAGGATTATATTCACATGCAAAGACATAAGGATAATATAATTGGATTACTAGAATCATTTATTTCATAATTTTAAGAGGCTTCTAAGAAGATTGAGAAAATCATATAACACTAAAATATCCAGAGCACCTTCTTATCATAAGCAAGATAAGGATGGATTTAGGGTCCACCAAGGACCCTATGGACCCTAGTGTTTGCATCAAGGTATTCATAAATGAATGTTATTTTGGACTAACTTACATCAAATAAATGTAGAGGCTCATTTATACTAGGATCAAAGAACATGTTCATGATATTTATTTGGAGAAGAAACATAAATTGATTTTGGATAAGCACTTGTAAAAACCAAAGCATGTGATTTAAATGGAGGAAACTAATTATTGTGTAAAAGCATTTTAAAAATAAAAAATTAAGATAAGTTATTGAAATTGGTAAACACTCTCATAATTTGAATAAATATGAGGTCTCAGTTGCTTCTCATTCTTGGAGACCTATTGTCAATAAAACATAAGTTTGGTCATTTTTAAAATGAATTTTAAAGTGATGTATTATAAATTATTAATAATATTATAATTATAATTAATCTATTAATACTTCAAATTAAATTGAATTTCGATCATAATCTAAGATAATTATTTAAAATTTTATCCTTTAGGGTTTAACTCCCTAAACCTAAACTATGAGGGATTAATATATTAGAGGGACACATCTAGCTATTAATTATTTTATTTTATTTAAAAATATCATGTGACATTGAGGTTAAATCTCTTGTTAATTTAAAAAATGAGGTATACACACACACATTATAAATGGACTGCCTCTTATTTTTTAGATATGGCTAAAAACTAAGTTTTGAAAGGCTCTATAGCCTTCTACAAATAAGAAAGAAACAAAACACTAAAATCTCACATACAATGCCTCTACCAGTGGCCCATGAAACACAAATAAAACCTAATAAGGATGATCTTCCCAAACACCAATTATCAAATATAATGAGATATTATAAACCAACAAAAAACAACACACAATTATCTAAATACATCCTACATCTATCTAAAATCCCATCATGATCCAATAGAAACTTTGTGGTGTAATCTACCTCTACTATATCTTTGTGAGTGGAAGTCTTTGAAGTAAATACTTTTTTGAGACTTACTTTCTTATTCATACATAATAAAGACCAACCTTTCTTATCATCAAGATCTATATCAAGAGATAAGGGTATATCTATTTCTATTTAACTTGAATTTTTATTGCACCCAAATGAACCACAAGGGGACATTATAACTCTTTATGGGGGGAAAAGGGATCCATTAACCACTTCCTCAACTTACATCATTATAAATATAGTTTAATTTATATCCAAATATGAGTCACCTTATATTTCAATATTATCCATAGTCAAATGACTTATAATAGAATCCTTCCACCAAGTGGTAGCCTTATTTCTTTTGGAGTTGTTGTAATCTTTGGTTAAATGCCTAGTCAAAAATAAAACATGACATCAAAATGGTAGGCCCTCATAGATGAGGGATTGGGTCCATGAGTGGTCTTATATTTTTAGTTCAATTTTTTCTACTAGTTCCTTGGATATGTCCATGTTAACTAAGATTCCATTTGAAAATAAGAATGTAGCAGGGTCGACTTATAGAAACTCACCAATGGAGTTACGTATGGCCTTAAAATAGATGTTTGATCAAAACTATAATGGCATATGGGGAAGGTAAACCCAAATGGTTTAAAAATTTAATGGTTTAGTGAGAGGATTGAAGTTTTGTAACCATGGCTTCATCACAAGGGGATGATGATCAAAGCTCTTACAACATCACTTTTGGTTATTATCCTTCCTTGAACAAAGAAACATGCATAATATGAAATGTTGCATTCATTCTATCAAATGAATATTTCATTTATGTTAATGAATTAAAACAAATTTGGTTTAATAGCATGTTATTTAATTAATCTATTTATATTAGAGAGTCACTTGGTGCTTGTTCACAAGGATGGTAAGTCCATTGAATACAAAAAACAAATGTAATATGACTAACCACATTCTTACTAAAATTGTTGCTCACCTTATCCCTGGAAGGTAGATCAAATAAGGTTTAATAATATTATTGTTAAATATCTAATCTTATGAATCAAAAGCCACAAATATCCCCAAACATTTAGTATTGGAAACATTAATGAATAATCCATTTCCAAGGAGTGAATCACAAATATTGAAATCTATATCCTTTTATTATTTCCAAGAGAAGTGAGAATTAATTTATGCCCTTACTAGAATAATGAGATCATGCTAAGTAATCACTTCCTAACTAGTTCAGATCTTAAAAATAAACATGAGTATCATACCAAAGATATTTATAATAGTAATGAACATCAATACTTAGATTTACTATCATTCATTCATAATCTCAAGGAAAACAAAAATAATTACTAAATTAAAAGGCATTCACATAACTATCAAGGCTTGTCTATTGATCATCAGACTTCATCATACTCATAATGCAATACCATTTATGATAATATTTGATTCCATGATCCACATGGCCACCCACATGAAATTTTTGGATATTCCATAGGTTGAAACTAAGGAGTCTGTATCACTTATCTATCATTTGTATTTGTAACCATCTCCACAAATAAAACTCAGTTTGGTTAAGCACCAAGGAATTCAAAATTGAACCTTACAAAAATTAATTTATCTAAACCAACTTATAGCATGTTGTTTGAACATTTCTCTCAGTTGATTATTTGCTAAGTACTTTTTTCTTCTCTAAATATTGCATGTTTCTTCATGAAATAATCTCCCCTTTCAAAAAGAAGAACCCATTTTTCTTTGAAGGGGAATTATATATATGTTTTTTTGTTATCAAGGAGTCATTTTGTGATCATTTATTATTGGAACTAATTTGAGTAAATCACATAGATTATAAGATGGTATCCCACCTTTTTATTTTACTACAATATTTCTTGTAGGTGTTTTTTCTCTTGCTCACATTAAATTTTCAATAGGTTTTAGGGTGAGTTATAATTTTTTGTAGAAATATTCATCTTTATTTTGCAATTTTTATGCAATTACATTAATTCTAATCATTTTATTTATTGTGTGCCTTTATTTCAAATTTTAAGAAGTTTCATTATGATGGTTTTTTGGATCATATTAACTCTCTAGCTATCACCTTCCTTGTTATACTTGTAACTGGCTTGCATACTAAATAATTTTCAACCATAATTGTTTTAATCATGAATATTTATTTGTTGATGGTCATAATTTAATTTAAAATTAAAATTTATAATTACATTTTACATTGATGACCACAAAGCCTTTTTGGATTCTACTTTATTTTATTTCTATCCATGTACATATGGATAAAAATACTCATAAACTAAAATGTTATCTTATGTTTATTTTTAAGTTCATTGTAGTTGTCTTTTATTGAAGCTCCCATCTGTGCCACATCAAATCATATTACACATTGATGGAATAAATGCAAACCCAATAAATTCATCTCATAGTAGGCATATAGAATTAGAACACAATCAGAAACATCTCTCTCCTACACATGCACCAAAATCATCACTATACCTCTATGGTATAAAGATATATAAATAAAATCACATCAATCTAATGATTATTCATTATAAATATATATATATATATATATATATAAATAAATAATATATCCTCTTTTGTGATCCATTATAATATTATAAAAGATATATAAATAAGGTAAAACATGACAATAATCATGAAGGCATAACATAGTATTATATCCATCCTTGATTAATACTTAACCCTGTGCCTAAGCCAAAGTCAAGATAGGTGGTACATTACAATAAACTAAATTATTTTTTGGTATGCTAATTTAATTTTCCTTAATCTTACACATATGACTGATAGTGTTAGATTTTATGGATATGTTGAGTTCAACATACCTAATTTCTAAAAAAAAGGGACCCTTGTGTAAATCTGAACCTTGACACTGAAAACTTGTCATGTTTTGCACATTATTTGAATTTTAAGATCATCCATGCTAGGTAAGGTTGGACTATTTGCTTATGGTTCTAATTTAACCTTGCCTAATGTTTCTAACAATAGATCTTCATGTTTTAGTTACAGGTTTAATGGGACCCTCATGTAATGAAATATGTATAGAATTTGTAGATTAATCCTATTCAAGATTTTACTAGCCTTTAGTTTATGAGAACTCAAAGTTAAATTCATGTTATGAAGCCCTCCTTCAAAAACCATAGCTTAGGCCCTTGGTTCAAATCTAATTTGGTAAGAGTAAATTTGATAGGAATATTTAAACATGAATTAGACCTAATCCTAAATTTTTATGTTAAGGCTTGGTCATATTTTTCAGCAAAACCCAAACTTAGTCTAAAATTATAGGTTTGGTATTTTTATATTCCAAGCCACTATGTTGTAAATAGGGTCTAAGTTTTATGTTTATAGGGACCTTTTGTGTTCTTAACTTGGTCTTAATTTATGTCATTGGTCCTTTTTATCATAAAATTGGACTAAGGTCTTAGTCTTAAGGCCTCATTCATGTTTATTAAAATGAACTAGACCTTAGTAATAAGACCTTAACCTATGTTCTTGCATTAAGTAGCCCTAAGTTAAGTATCTTGCCTCTTTATAGAATCAATAACTTTCCCTTTGTCAAGACCGGATGATTGGATGGAGTGAAGGATGCCTTATGAATCTAAACCCTTGATCCATCATACCAATCACACCTAATCACCCAAATCATGATCGATAGTTCATCCTTAAGTGGAGGTCGAAGATCCAATGGTGTGACACTAGGATCAAAGCTTAAATGGGATCCCTTTTATTGAACATGAACTTAGCCTAAGTTTTACCTTAAGGTCTTAGTTGTATTTGTTAATACAATAAAACCTTAAATTAAAACTTATGTTAGGGATTTAATCATTTAGGAGGCCCCATTTATTCAAAGAATTAGTACTCATATGGTAATTTGATCCCATATTTATATAGTCTCGACCTCACTTAATCCATTTTTATCATAGTAACCAATCATAGATATGTATTCGAATCAAGATCAATGATCCATGGATGATTTCATGAAATATATTTGATGGAGCAGTCATAATGTTATGATGCTAAAGACCCATAGAAGTCCCATAAGGATGAAAAGTGTCACCATCTTGGGGACTCAGATATTGATCGATGGCCTATGGGTCCTTCCCAAGATCAGTAGGGTTAAATCTCAGTAGCATTGTTGAATCACTACATGGTACTCCCATATTTGAGCTTAATGTTAAAAGGGCCCTATGAATCAAAACATAGACATAACCTAAGTTTTTACCCTAAGGTTTATTATATTTTTTAATACATTATGAAACCTTAGGCTAAAACCTTAGATTATCACTATAATATTTGAAGAGTCCTATTTGATTATGCTTTGAGGACTTAGGCTTATAACTTAGTCTAATTTTCATATGCAACCATGAGATAAATCGATCTCCTTCATGATTTTAGGGATCAATGACATGCAACCATTTGAATCATGATCGATGGTCTACACTTGCTCATAAAGGATGATAGGATGGAGCATATCAAAATCAAGATCTATTGAACCTAATAAAATTCATGAACTTAAATTTGACATTATCATGAATGTCATTCGAAGCCCACGAGGCCATCATTGATGTCTATGAGAAATTCAAATTTAAGCTCATCAACCACCTTGATTAGGAAAATGAATTTGTTTTAAAAACATTGATAAATCTTGTTACATATGTTACAAACCACTGGGACCCCCTTTGGAAAATATAAAAACACTTAGAGTCTTTGAACCTCAATGGTAAAATGATCTTGTGGTATAATATTTGTAGACATAAACTTAATATAAGTCTCTATCGTAAGGTTCCAATTTTATTTTTTAACATGATGAACCTTATGCTAAAGAATTATATTATGTTTTAATTTAACGAGAGGTCTCATTTCCATAAAACTTAATTAAAATCCTTTAACAAAAATTTTATATCATGTTTATTAATAGGATAAGAACCTAGGTTAAAGCCTTGCATTATGTCCATTTATCATCTAGGGGAGAGGGCCCTTTTATATTATGTTCTAGGAATTATATTAAAACATTATCCTAAAGTTTATATTGTGTGTATTACCATGAAATAAACTTTATCCTAAAGTCTTTAACCTATGTTCCCTTTTATATCCTGATGCTAATTAAAGCTCGTGCACCTTTGTAGGATTAATGACTCATTATTAAACAAATAAAGATGATCAAATGAAGCATAATCAACTTAGACTATTCAACGGAACCTCTAAGGGCCCATGGGTCTGATGCATGGTGAATGCATGTTCCTTGTACAATTGACAATGTGCAAAACATATCCATAGGGCCCAAGCCAAATAATGATGAATAGTATGCAAGTTTCAAGATCATGATCAATGACCCATGTTAATTCATGCATGAAGATCTAATGGCATGATACAAAGAAAATGTTAAAAACAAATGATTTGTGATTTGAGCATTAATGAAAATGTTGTGAAAGCTGCTAGATGGATGCCACACAAGCACAAAATGATAAAATCAAAGATTTTGTTGGCACAAAAAGGAAAAGGTATAAAGGTAGGGGTCTAAATCAAACCTAAGGCATGAATTTTCCTAAGAATGAGATAACATCACCATTAAAGCTATAGAAAGACCTAGACTTCAAAAAAAGCCTTAATTTGAGCCCAAATCAATCACAACTGAGGCCAAGAGAGCCCTATTGCCATTTAAACAAGTGTGAACTAATCTAAGGACAATTTTTAGGATATTAGTGAACAATTTTTAAATCTCATAGTCATGGTAGCTTGAAGAAAACAACAAAGAGAGGACACAAAATTGTATGAACCTCAGACATGGAAGGAATGATCTTCAATGACATAGAACTTGATATTGCATCATTAAACATTAGGACTAGCAATTGGTCCCAACTTTTCTATGCTATTGAAGAGATGTAAATCATCATAAAATAAGAGATGAAGATTGCTACAATCAACTAGAGATATAATGACCTATTATCCATTCAAATGACTCATTTCCACTTCATGGCAACAAAACCTAAGGTATTTCACTGTATCAATGTCATTGATCTTATTTTTAAGGATTGCAAGATTGATTAGGACATGATAGTGTACAAACATAGTTTCAAAAAAGTATCATATATCTCCCCTCTTACATTTGAAATTTATTAAACAATATACAAACCTCAGGTAGATTTTCCCATAATCAGAGAATGGTCAAGCAAAAATGACATGAAAGCCATCTTTACCCCATGGTTGTACTCAATAACCCACATAGTGATAGACCCCACTAGTAAAATCCCAATTGCCTAGTTTAGGGAGGGAATTATAATAATCATAACACTATTGAAAATATTGTATGGGGACCCCTCCACCACCTATGTCAACAAAATCTAGGTGGCTTATATATATTTCATGGTGGAAAAGGGACTCACTCCCATAATAGGTTAGATGATCAACATTTTATTTAAACAAAAAATTTACAACATAAATAAGAAAACCAACAATCACTTATTTATGATTTCTTATCTTTTAAATTACCTAATAACCACCACCAAAATGCTTGACATGAAGAATTGGTCTCCTGAAGGTAGACAAATTATTTCTCATCACTATTCCAAATTACATATATTCAAGTATAGACACAACATAAAATTCATTTGTGATTGTGTATATCCATCTATATTATAATCCCTTATAGGTATCCCTATGGGTAGGGTCAGCCCCCTAATCAAGAAGTATGTGGAACTAATTGGGGATATCTAATAAAATCCAAATTTAAATGTAATTAGAATATAAGGGACCTTGACTCAGCCACTCAAATTACCAGTCCATGTGCCTACTAAATTGGCAAAGCAGGAAATAACATACTAATTATTCCATAGTATAGATGGAGTATGCAAGATAAAAATAAAGGGATTCCTCCACCCTTTTCCTTTGGATAATAGTAGGATTGTATTGTAAAATTTGGAGTAGGTGGACATTATCTCCAGACATAGGGACTCCTTCAATTTATAGTTAGATGATTTGATGTAATGGGAACCTTATGATAGGGTTATGAAAAATTTAAAAGAAAAAATAATAAAAAATACCTATGAACATCAACCTAGTGTCCATGACACAATGTTTATTAGGGCCTCTAATTTCATAAAAGTATTGGCTAGGCTAAAGAAGCATAATATCAAGCTTGAGGCTAGGTTGGCTAGAGATGAAAAACCAAAATGGGACCCATGAAATACCACTCATTACTTGGACCCTCTTCTAGGCCTCCTCTAGAATAGCCACAAGTAAAATTAAAACAACTTCAAGTACAATTTGCACAAAGGTCTAAGAAAGAGAGATTGGAAGAGAGACCTGGTGAAGAGTCATCATCTTCAGCCCAACATAGTAGACCAGAGTCCCCAATTGAGTACATTGACATGATTGCACGAGGTCTTAAAGAGATAGTGGAAGATTCACTCAAAGTACTTGTTAATGCCTATAGATTAGATGAAGAAGAGGAATAAGTAGGAGAACCTCAAACCCAAGTTAAAGAAGCATAAAAGGAAAAGGGGAAGGAGATGGATTTGGACCTAGTTCTAATGACACCCCTACAAAAGAGGAAGGTTGAGTTAGCATTGATCCTGGTTGGAATGGATAAACCAAAGTTAACCTTCACTCATCCTTTAAGTGAATTTAACTTATTTAGTGATGAGAATCCTATCCATGGTCCAATCATCCCTAAATGGTTCCTATATGGAAAAATTCAAAAGGTTATAACCCTACATCATTCATGGGACATGACCAAGGTAGTCAACAACATTGTCCATGATGAGCTCAAGCCTTGGATAGTTACTTTAATGAAGGAAGAGCAAGAAAGAAGAATGACAACCCCTAGGGAATCAAGTGGCATTTAGGTGGATAATATTAAGGCCTCAAAAATCACACAAATGGAGATTCCAAAACCTCCAAAGGTGATAAAATCATCAATCAGTGTATAGTTCAACCTAGAGACTATAGGACTAGAAAGAGTGGTAATAAAGAAAGCCATGGTTGGGGGTGAAGAGCTCACTTTTCAAAGATTTAAATGTTGGCTTGAATCTAGTAGGACGTCAGGGACTTGGTGAACACCCAATCCATTAGGAGTATATAGTTGGATTAGTTGATGCTCATTCAACTCAATTAAAATTAGGCATCATAGGCATGTATCAAAGAATAGAAGGCCTACAAAAACAAAAGGAAAATCTCAAGATGTAGGTTATTTTGTCAATCCATAAGGAAATGATAATGATGTTTTAGGTATATTTTTATGATATATTTGACTCCTTGAAGACAATGAAAGAAAGGTAGATTCCAATAGCCTAGTAAGATGTAATAGCCAAGGGTTTAATAGCTTAATGGTAGAATTAAAAGGATAAAATGAAGGAGCTAATCAACATACTAGTTGAGGATCAAATTATTAGTTTTAAGACCATTAGTTTGGCCCATTGAAACACAATCATGGGATTAATTATTGACAAAATCCAAGGTTTGGGTACATGGTCAAAGAACTTGGAAAGGCTCCTAAGAGATGATGAAGAGATGATGGATAGAATTGAAAAACTCCTTGGAACCATGATTACTAACCCTAAAAAATTGAGCTCTTTAGGCATCATTGTAGATGATGAATACAAGTACAGAGGCACCTTGGTCATGCAAGATGTAAGAGTCAAGGAAATTCTGGGATCAACAATAGTAATATCATGAATATGATCTTAACAACTTAAGAGAAGATTGCTGAGGCAAGGAACATAAAAGAAGCTATGACAAGAAATGATAGGATTTTGAAGAATTGGCTAACAAAGAAGATGAGTGCCTCCTAGAGCTAGCTATTAATTTAAATCTAGTCAATTAATAACACCAAAATGCCATAAGGATTCTTTAGCAACAATAGGGAATTTTTTAAAACAAGGCCCACCATATAGCTAGTAATATTCTATTTTGTTGGAAACTTTGTAATATTTGAAAATGGAATATTAATTTTGTAAAGGCATGTGCAAATTTGTTAGCACATTTTCCTATAGGTTAATCCACTTGGGAAAAGGGAAATGTATTCTAGAAACTTTGTAAAAATGGACAAGTGTCCTTACTTTTGCATGTTTGTAACTAACATGACTGGTTGGTATACTACCTTAGCCTCCTATAAAAGGAAATATTACCATTTTTATAAAGGGGAGAGATTTCTAAGAGCTAGAAACTACATTAAAACTTTTGATAAATTTAATACAAGCAGGGAATGCTACAAAGTTTATCCCAATTTGTTTGTGTGAAGTGCCATCATGGCTTCTCTCTCAATTATTTGTTATAAGTCTTAGATTTGAATGGTTTTTTTTTAAGAATTATGGACATGCATCTATAATACATGGTTGCTAATTTGTGAAAATGCTGGATTAGCTTAATGTACTTAAATTTTACTTCATTTCATTTTAATCTACATGAGAATGTGTTATGCCAGTTTATTGCAGTAGTAAATCTTTAATGTAAATCTAGTTCTTACTTGTATTCTTTCATATTATCCTTATAAACTACCCTGCTGTGTAATGGGATTTGAGTCTATTTTATTTCATGTTATACACTGCTTAAATGCATGCTTAGTTGGAATTTAAACCTTGTCATGATGTTTGATAAAAAAAAATAAGTAATCACATACCTTCTTTCCACCCTACCCTTCCTTTTGCTTCCTTTTTAACCAAAGTCACACAAGTTTAAATATCATTTTAAATATTCATTCTAGAATAGTCTTAGATTAGATTTTGATCACAATTCACCAGTACTAACATAGATGCTATATACCTTACAAATATTATTAAAGACCAAGGTGGATCCTAACCACCAATTAATATAAATGTTGTGGAACGGTCTATGTGCTCTGCCTCTATTTCACCAATGATAATCTAATTGTCACAACCTCCAACTCATACTTTTAACTCCTTGAGTTCTCAAATGAAAAGTGTTATTTAAACACTTAAATCACCTATGATACACATAGAGGCATTAATAAGATACTATATTTTAATATATGTGATGATAACATGCATTAACTATGTTTTTTATCCTTGCTAATTATATGCATGATTGGTGGTGTTGCATGTAAATGGTGTGATCTTTCAGTGTGTATTAAATCATGTGACACTTATATTTGTTACTCATAATTTGTGTGACATTGAGTACTCATTTTGTGACTCCTTTTAAATTTCAATCCTTCTATCCATGTCTCTTATTATGTGTGACACTTTGTGTTATCATTCATGTTGTTATTATTACTTGTGTGTGAATATGTATTTTTACATATAGATTTTTTTGTTATTTTTTTGATTTCATGATCCACATCAAATATGATTTTACTTATGTGTGGTGCCATGGTAGATATTATGTAACTTCCACATAGTTATTAAATAATTTTTCAATTATTATTATGGTGATTATTATTATTTCATGCCTTAGGATACATCTTTAATATATTATTAGACAATCTAGTCTTTCTATGATGACATAATATAATCATGTTAGCAGATAATTTAATGGTTACATATATTTATATATAACATGATGCGTATAACTATTTTATTTCAAGATGATTAATTCACATGGTGTATCCATCACCATAAAAGTGGGGTATGCATAATGTCTTGTCTTAGAGACAAAAGCCTTCAGATACCAAAATATTTAGATTTTGGCAAAGATAATTCAGATTTTGGGCTTAATTTTTTGCCAATTTATTTAAACTGGCATAGAATGATTCAAATTATTATAGATTTGATAGATATTAACTATATATTCCCTAATATATTATAAAATATTGAGTCATAGTTCATAGGCTATATTGTATTACTACATAGATTACACGACTCAAATTACACATGTTATTAGATTTGGGTCATATGCAAGTCACATTTTGATATTTTACATATTATATGAAATCATAACATAGGTTATGTGACTCTAATTACATGGATTATTAAATTGGGGACATATGTGATACACTCAATAAGATTATTTAATTATATTTACTCAAATTTTACTTAGGTTATAATCATTTGTACACAAAGATATTCATGTGAATCGTAAAAAAATATTTGTAGCAGATAATTCAAAAAAATCCACTCACATATGATCATGTTTTACTTAGGTTTTACTTAGAATTATTATAACCCATTCTCATAGAATGATAATGAGTAACATGTTTGAGTTTTTGCATGAATTAATGCCTAAGCACTTCTTCATATTTATTGAGTGTTGGGGAAAATTTAGATCAACTTGTGGTTTTAAAACCCACGTCACCATGGGGTATAATGACCCCATTCTTGAATGACGTCAGACAAAAACCTGGTTTGTATACCCACATGTGCATCCATTTATTTCCTTTCCAATTTTATATATCTTTAGTTATTACTTCCAAATTTATATCATTAGTTGAGACTAATTTGTACATGTTTCATTGTGGTTTTTGCATGGAGAAAGATCAAACTCAACCCATACTTGATACCAATTTCATTACTAGAATGAAAGAAAAAAAATATAGACAAATAAATTTGATATTAGACACTTGACAATGGAATTTTTTACCAAACCTTATTAATCATGACTTGTGCATACATATATGACTCTTTCTCATGTTATCTCATAGATATTTAGTTACCTATGGGTTTGGCCTTCCTAGTTTGTCTTTATTCAAACACAAGATATCCCCAGTATCTTCCTAAATAGTTAAACATATTATGCAAATAATTTCTTTATTTTAAGTAACTCTTTCCTATCTCTTAGATGCTTTCAACTAAAGTCTAATGGATCCATTTACCAAATCCATCTTCCTTTCCTATAACTATCCACATGCTCTCTAATAGGTATTTTACAAATTCAAACTCTTTATTTAGGTTAGCCTAGATGTTTTACATGTTTTTTTATACGGTCATTACCCAAAGAGTTAGTTTTTTATACATATAAGTATTAATCCCATTCCTTTCTAGAGAGAAAACTTTAGAGTATTAGAATGTAGAAAAATATTAGTCTCTCAGATGGAGGTGGTTGAGGTAAACTTAACCCATGTTTTATATCCCCTTTTTATAGGCAAAATATGTGTCAAAAGTGGAGTAAGGGTTTCAATATAAAATTAGATGATTTTGAACCTATGAATAATATAACCCTATGATATTGTATATCATACCTATCTATAGTTTTCATAATGATCCGTGATGGAAGAGTTTGACACGATTAATAGAGACATATGTGGTAGAAATCAGATGGATTAAATTTCCATAGGCATCAAAGCATTACTAGATTCATCCCAAAAAGTTTTGATAGTCACATTCCTTATATGAAAGACTACATATCCTTTTCAAACCATTACCAAGAATTATAGAGAACAGAATAGAACTGAAACAAGTTAATCACCCTATCCTCTTGGTCATTTCTAGTTATATAAAATGTAATAAATCAATCATAATATGCTATTTACATTTGAATTTTATTAATTTATAAATATCTTATACATTATGAAAAATTCTAAAGTTATATCTTTTTTAGAAACTAAATAAAAAATAAGATAAAACACCTATCTATCATCTAACACTTCTCTTTCAAAATATTAAAAATTACTTTTCCACACTCTTGAGGTAGTATCCAAAAGCATCCAACTTAAAAAGAATAACTAAAAGGAAAAGTCCTAAAATAAAAGTTTGAACACTAACACAAGGTCAAAGTTTCATGTTGTCAAGTGTCAAAATCCCAAGAGTTACATTTCATTCTAACTGAACATTATTGAGCACACATACACATGTGAGAGAACTAAATGCAAATTTATCCCACTTAAAAGTGTTTATATCTAGGTAATGATCAACCACTTATCAAGGATGGGTTAAGGATGTTTAACCTATATCTTATCTCCTCTTCTTTGAGGTCAATAAAGTGTAAAAAATGGATTTAGGTTTTCAAAGCAAAGGAAGACAAAATCAAAATCTCCACATATGAACAAAGTCAATAAACTTTATAGGAATCATCTTAACATAAATGTAAATATGATATTTGGGATTGAATGGGAAAATGAAACCTCATAAACATATTTACAAGTACAAAATGTGTTTTCGTTATCACTTTGGTTTGAATGAGTCTATGGCTAAACTAATCACTCAATCTGTTCACATAGAGACACATTTTAGTCCAATTGAAAACTTAATTGGAGGTAATACCTCGATCGAGTCTGCATTAAACCAATTAAATGATACACCCTAATTGTGTTGGTGATTGAATGCATCAAGTGATTGGTTTGATCATGGGGATGAAATGAGATAATCCAAACCCCTAAACCTAAATGGGACAAAAAATGAGATTTATAACTTGTACCAAAATATATATTTTATGTGTCTTGGGCACACACTGTTCACAATCATTTATGCACTCTAATTATAGACATTATTGATGAAGGTCATGTTATAACCATTATATAATTTAAATTTCATCCATTATAACTGGTTTTGTTGAAAATAGAAGCCATTAGTGTTATCCCATGAATAGGGTAATGTGGTCATTTTGGTTTTGACATAGGGCATGTTTGATCCATATTTATATGGATTCACTCCTCATGTCTAACATTTGGTTAATCTATATTTATTTTTCTCTATGATAATCATTCCTTATATATTATTTTTATTTAGGAAAAAAAATAATAGTAAATAAATCACATGTGATTACTCTATATTTCTTTCCCCTCAATGCTAATCATTCCTTACTAGTCCCTACTAAGACATGGAACTATAGGAATTACTTTGAAATTGTTAGATTTATTTCTTATGTTTTCTAGGTTATATAGATAGTTTTTGTATTTTTCCTAGTTTATGTTTTTACATATTTATCCCACATTGGTTAGTTTGACTTACTTCTTATTTGTCCTTTCCTATATAAGTAAGGTTTCTCATTTATAACATATAAAAGTTATTTTCTAGAAATCATATGATATTACCTTTATCTTTGCATATCATATTTATAGCTCTTAAAACTGTTCTTTTGATTATTTTGCTTTTAATGATTCATATTTTGGGCTTGGAATGGTCTTATTGACTTTTCTTTCATGGTATCAGAGCTATAGGTGTTACAACCATCCATTTGTGAGTTTGTTGCTGCAAGAGTTTGTCCATTTATCAAAATTTATTCTTGGTATTTTTTGGATATTGACCATGCCATATAGATCTTAAGTTGTACCATTAGGTGATTATTTTGCTAAACCCATGTTTAATTTTGTTTTGGAAGGTTTTTAGGCAAGTTATGTATGTTTTTTGATTATTTTAGGCCATACATGAATCAAAATCACAATCTAGAATCATGTTAGAATATAAATATGAGTTTTATATCCTTTTAAATTTTTTATAATCTCTAATGATTAGGATGTACAACCCTTATACTCAAAAACCTTCTCGTGGTAGATACCTACCACCTGTTTAGTTTTCCCTCACCACAGGTGGTATGGATCCAATTTTTTAGATCTAAGACCTGAAGGGATTAGATAACATTCCTATATTTACTACCATACTATTTGGAAGAATTTTAGAGAAGGTTTTATATCTCTTTTTATAGCTTTAAAATTACTGTATCAATTTGTCTTCATCATCTGGATAGCTGGTCAATTTTCTTCTGGTTTGAGACCATATAATATGTACTTTTAGATATAATTATTGGAGAAGATATTATTTTAGTTATAATTTCAAAATAATATATGTAGGACCATTTTTAATTAGGTTTTAACACATTTTGGGACATCACACCAGGGCCCATTCAGCTAATGTTTTTGGATCTTGTAAAGAGCCTTCCTAAAGATAGCTTTCACCAATTTTTGACAACCTGTTCTTGGTTTATGCTATATAAATTAATGTAATTTTTTTAAAAATATTTTTACCATATTCGTGAAGTTTTATATAATTTTTGGGTCCTTGGTGCATTTTATTTTTTTACAATGTTTACTTATTTGACCCATTTTAATGACAAAGAACTTGTAAAAACTATAACTTTTGAACTGTGACTCAAAATCAAATTTAAAAAAAGTGTATGATTTTTAATATACATACATTAGGGTGTTTTATATTTTAAAACAATCTCAACTATAAAATTCCAAATTTAGGGGGGAGGGATTACACTTTTTGTGGGGTTTATTGTTTTTCCTTGTTGAAGGAACTGTTATTTTGAAGGGGGAGGCAAGGGGCAATAATTATTTATTATTATCAAATTATTCATTTTATTTCTATAATGGATCCCCTCAAAACTTCTAAATACATTATTTGGAGACTCAAAATATGGATACACTTGTAATATAAACACTTTTGGATAATGGTGCTTGGGGATATTCTCCACTTTATAAATGAGGAAGATCTTGCCTAGATTGCATCCATGAAATATGAGGATTTTTGTTTGATTTGAATCCATGTTTTAGATAGTATTTAGTGATATATCACATGTGACACATCACCGAAGGAAGATTGGGATGCTATTCTATCCTTATTTTATAAATATATTGAGTCTTTTAGGTCTTTTGCACCCTCTTTTACTCCACCTTCTATTCTATCTTCTTCTCCTATTATTAGTGAGGATTTATCTTATGATGATTACATTGATGTTTTTCAATATTAAAGTCTTTATAGTGACATGGGTAAGGCACTATTTGTACTTCCTTCTTCTCCACCTAGTGAGGATTCACTCTTTACTAGTGAGATGAATTGGGATTCCTCTTGATTTTGTGAGGACATACTTCTTGATGGTGATCTAGATGAGGAATTATTACCTCCTACACATCTCAATATTCCTCCTTATTCAATTATTATTGAGGACATTTATTTTGACAATGATTTTATTGAGGTACCTATTACTTTTCATATAGCTTATACTAATCATATTCATTTCATTGATCAAGAAGACATGACTAGTGAAGATGTGGCACCTTCACCATCACTTTTTGAGATCATAGATGAGACACCATCACAACTTCCCGAGGATGAATTTTATTGTGCCACAATTATTTTTATTTCATCACCTACTCCTCTTGTTTTTGAGGATATGTGTTTGTATGGTGATTTCTATGAGGAACCTATTATTGTTTCAAATTTTATTTTGGAGCTTGTTGTTTCTCCTACTACTGCATGTGTTTTTTTTCCACTTTAAATCCACCAGTTTATGTGGTTGGTTCCTTTGAGAAACATAATCTTGGATTTAGATCTTGCATACCTCACTCTATGGGCTACACTCATGGATGTCTTTGTAGAATCTTACATGGTATTGTCATTCCTATTAACACGGGTATTTATATAAGTGACGTGTCTTTGGGATATCTTGTTTGTAGCACTTAAGAGGAAGGTACATTGATGGGAAGAACATTTTATTTTTGGGACTATCTCACCACCTATGGAGATGGTTCCTTACATTCTTTCCATCCATGAATGTATATAGTATTGATATTCATGTAGGATGAAGGAAGTTTTCCTTAGGGGGGGATTCCACATGAAGTCATTCATACCTTCCTTCCTTCATTTCCTTCTTTTTTTCTTTTCCTTATTTTACATCATTTATTTATTTATTTTTATTTTTATTTTATTTTATTTTTTTTTGGGGGGGGGGGGTTGTTGTTGTTCCTATGGGTTTTTTTCCTTTCTAAACTTAATGGATATATATTTTATATGAGTACTTGATTAGACTTTGTTGTCAAGACTCATATTATGGATATGACACTTTATTTTTGGATATTTTTAATCCCCTTCCTTCACTTGAGGGGGGTGTCAGAGTTTGTTCTCATGTTTTCTAGGCTCTATAGATAGGTTTTTTTTATGTTTTTCCTTTTGTGGATTTATCCCACTTTGGTTAGTTTGACTTACTTCTTGTTTATCCTTGTTTGTATATGCAAGGATTCTCAATTATAACATATAGGAGTTATTATTTGGATATTATATGATATTCCCTTTGTCTTTGCATATCATCTTTGCATATCTTACAACTATTTATGTGATTTCATTATTATTATCCTATCAAAAGGGTAATATGGTCATTTTTGTTTTAACACAGGGAACGCCTTCCATCCTTATATGTAATTCACTCCTCATGTTTGAAATGTGGTTAATATATATATTTATTTTTATCTATGATAATCATTCCTAATTAATATATTATTTTTAATTAAAAAAAATATTAAATAATTAACATGTGGTTACTCTATATTGTTTCCCCCTCAATGCTAAACATTCCTTATTAGTCCCTACCAAGATAGGGAACTATAGGAATCACTTTGAAGTTAGTTGGTTTTTGTTCAATTAATCAAAAATTTGAAATATATATATTATAATAATAAATATAAACTTTTACCTAAAGTTTACTACATATATATTAGCATATTCTCATTGTCTTATTTAGGAATATTCCTCAATGTTGAATAGAATATTAAAAAGTGTCCTCTATAATAATTTACCTTTAAATAATGTCAATCATTATGCCTCATGACACCCATTGAGCTTACTACAGTATAAGATATTTAAGACTAATGTATTGTATGGTCAATCAAATAACATTACATCTTCCCTCCACCTAACACCATTGCATAATAGAGATGATTTGTATTTTCATAACACCATCATACCATGGAGATGATTTTTATCTTTAAAATTTTCATAGATAGACCTACCACCAATTGGAAATTAAAGTTATGGATCTCTCTTTTTTTCATTTTCTATGATTTATTAGTTTCATAGGTTCCACATGGATGTACACAAGGATTTTTAAAAATGGGAGCAATTTTCATAAGGCAAATGGCCAACACTATCTTAAGAAAATTATATTAGTTTTTCAATGCCATTAAGCTAGAAAATTAAAATAAAATTCCACATGGAACCTTTAGAAATATAAAATTCATGTTTTATCTATACCATACAAAATTGATTTATAAGCCATGATGATCGACATAAAAGATAATGGCTCCAACATGGAAGCATATGGAATAGGGGTTCTTCTATCTATAGAGCAATCCTCACATGCACGATTAGTTTTGGCGATGGTAATTCATACTTAGTGAAACCCCTACCACTTTAAAAACTCTTATAACCAGTGCAGATTAGTGACCATTAAATGTTATTTTATGAAATAAATTAACATATGGTTTTTATATGGCATTGATTATGGTTACCATTTTTTGGATGAAAATAAAACTACTGTAACTACAACTACATTTATTAAATTATTCCTAACCTTCCATAAATGTATGAATTAAATCAATTTATTATTATTAAACCTCAAGGTTATATGGAAAAAAGTTAATTTATCAATGTATTACCATTTATTTGAAGTAAGACCAAACACTTAACAAAATTCATATTCAAAAGTGTTGGTTGAGGCTGTGATACTTTAATGTACATATTCCAAGAAATAACTTGGGTTTTTTTTTTTAAATTTAATTTTTTTAGGGTTTACTATAATCATTTGTACATAGATATATTCATGTCAATCATAAAAAAGTATTTTTAGGAGATAATTGAAAAAAACACACACACTCACATATGATTAGGGTTTACTTGGGTTTTAATTAGAATTATTTGAACCCATTTGGGTTGCATTTTCATAAAATGATAATGAGTAACATGTTTGATTTTTTGCATGAATTAATGTCTAAGCCCTTATTCATATTTATTCAGTGTTGTGAAAAATTTAGATCAACTTGTGGTTTTAAAACCCATGACACCATGGGGTATAATGACCCCATTCTTAAATGACTTCAGAGACAAAAACTTCGTTTGTATACCCAAATGTGCATCCATTTATTTATTTTCCAATTTTATATATGTTTAGTTATTACTTCCAAATTTATATCATTAGTTGAGACTTATTTGTACATGTTTCATTGTGGTTTTTTCATGGAGCAAGATCAAAATCAACCCAAAATTGATACCAACTTCATTACTGGAATTAAAGGAAAAAAATATAGAAAAATAAATTTGGTATTAGACACTTGAAAATGTCATTTTTGACCAAACCTTATTACTCATGACTTGTGCATACACACATGACTCTTGCTCATACTATCTCATATACATTTAATTACCTATGGGTTTTGCCTTTCCAGTTTATCTTTATTCACACACAATATATCCTTAGTATATTTCTAAATAGTTAAACATATTATGCAAATAATTTCCTAATTTCAAGTAACTCTTTCTTATCTCTTAGATGCCTCTAGCTAAAGTCAAATGGATCCATTTACCAAGTCCATCTTCCTTGCCTATAACTATCCACATGCTCTCCACTGAGTGTTTTAAAAAATTCAAACTCTTTATTTAGGTTAGCCTAAATTTTTTACATGTTGTTTCATATGGAAATTACCCAAATATTTAATTATTTATACATATAATGCTTAATCCCATTCCTATCTAGAGATAAAAATTTAGAGTATCAAAATATAGAAAAATATTAGTCTCTCAAATGGAGGTGGTTGAAGTAAAGTACATGTCAAAAGTGGATCTAGGGTTTCAAGATAAAGGAAGGTGATTTTTAACCTATGCATAATATAACCCTATGATAGTTCATATAATACCTATCTATTATTTTCATAATGATTCATGGTGGAAGAGTTTGACACTATTAATAGAGACATATATGGTAGAAATCAAATGGATCAATTTTCCATAGGCATCAAAGCATTAATATATCTATCCCAGAAAGTTTTGATAGTCATATTCCTTATATGAAAGACTACATATCTATTTCAAACCATTACCGAGAATTATACATTGTTAGAGAATAAAATAGAATTGAAATAAGTTAGTTACCCTATCCTCTTAGTCATTTCTAGTTATATAAAATGTAATAAATAAATCATACTATGCTAGTTACATTTGTATCTTTTTAATTTAGACATGTCTTATATAATATGAAAAATTCTAAAGTTATATATTTTTTAGACACTACATAAAAAATAAGATAAAACACCTATCTAACATCTAACACTTCTCTTTCAGAAGATTAAAAAATACTTTTCCACACCATCGAAGTAGTATCCATAAGCATCCAAATTAAAAAAAAAACCTCAAAGGAACACTCCTAAAATCTAAGTTTGAACACTAACACAAGGTCAAAGTTTCATGTTTTCAAGTGTCAAAAGCCCAAGAGTTGCATTTCATTCTAGCTAAACACTATTGAGAACACATACACAAGTGATTGAACTAAATGTGATTTTATCCGAATTAAGAGTGTTTATATGTAGGTAATGCTCAACCACTTTGCAAGGAGAGGTTAAGGATGTCTAACCCATATTTTACCTCCTCTTCTTTGAGTTCAATAAAGTGTAAAAAATGGAGTTAGATCTTCAAATCAAAGGAAGATAAAATTAGAATCTCCACTTATGAATGAAGTCAATAAACTTCACATGTATAGTCTTAACATAAACGTGAATATGTTATTAGGGCTTGAATGGGCCAATAAAGCCTCATGAACTTATTTTCAAGTAAAAAATGTGTTTTGGTGATCACTCTAATTTGAATGAGTTTATCACTAAAATGATCACTCAATCTATTCACATAGAGACACATTTTGGTCCAATTGCAAACTTAATTGGGGGTAATACCTTAATCGAATCTGCATTGAACCAATTAATGGATACACCCCAATTGTGTTTGTGATTGAATGCATCAAGCGATTGGTTTGATCATGGGGCTGGAATGAGACAATCCAACCCCCTAAATCTAATTGGGATAAAAAATGAGATTTTTTAACTTATACCTATAGAGTTAAAATTTTACATTTTTTGTTTTATACATTTAGGACACACTTATTATTTATCTAGGTATATAGGTAGCTAATAACATTTTGGGTCATTAAAATTGGTGGGGTTGAGGGGTATCCTATTGGTAAATCCTTAAAAAATATTTAAGACTTTAACACTAGCACAGGGTTTCCACTTGTCACTTTGGTGCTAAACGAAGGGAAATTGAGTATCAAAAAGACTCTGATGAGTGTGAGGATAATATATGGATAAATTATGGTTTAATTTGAAGACAAAGGGGTGGCAGAGAGGATGAATGTCTCAGTTTGGAGAAATAGATCCAACAGTGTAAAATCCCCAAAATCCATAAAGGTTAAAAATTCTAGGTAAAAGAATGAGGGAAAAACTTTGAAGACTCAAATAAATGTGAACATTTCCACTTGTCACTTTGGAACTCAATGAAGGGAAAGTGAATATCAAAAAGACTCTATTGAGTGCAAAGCTGATATGTGTCAGCACAATAGGTCCCAAAGCCCAAAAGAGCTAGGAAAGCTAAAGCGTTTATAAAATGAAGGGAAAGAAGAGTCAAGCAATTAATAGCCACAAAATCCTCCACACGTCCATGCTTCAAGAAACTACAAGTAAAAGACAAATAGGAGTAATAATTGAAATAGAATGAAAGAGATAGTAGAAATAATAGAGTCAAGCTTCAAGTTTCTCAATTATAATGGCATGTAGGTTTCAGATCTAGAATTTATGGACAGGCAGTTGGAATCTAAGCAAGTTGTAGCGACCTATAAAAAATATTTTGGGATATAAGTAGCAGATCAAGGAGTAGAGTAGAGAGGAAGAATGACTAGAGTTTCATCCAAATCAATAGATATTTTAGAAGCTAGTTTTGGAAGCATTTTCTATTTCCTTAACATGTGCCTCTCTTGAGGGATAAAACATTGTATTTTATGCATTTTGCCTTATGTACTTTATTTTCCAATCAAAATATGAAGAGAGAGTGGTGTTCTATGTAATTATAGTCCATTTCTCATTCTTGCCTCTCATTTTCTATTATGAGCTTTTTGTTAGCTTTGCATAAACACTGAGATTGTTAATCATGCGATATGCTCTTTAATTATATCAGTGGATAGTGTTTAAACTAATACTATGTTGTTTGGATAAATGAAGATTCAAGTTATCTTTTCTGTTATGAACCTCTAATTTGGTCTATAGTCTATCCTAGAATTATTAATAATGCTTTATGCTCCTTAATATTTTTAGTAAATTTTTTTAGTACTAATTACTATTTTTTTGGTAGAAGAATACAATCTGGTCCATCACCTTAGTAGCTTAAATATTTCTTTTATGCATTATTTATTTCCTCTTTACATCAAACCCTAAAGAGAAGAGCCAACTTCTTTAAAATCTAGAGATCATTTAAAGGGCCATGTCCCACATCTTTAAAGCTTCCCACGACTTTGGTGATTAGTTGAAAAATTAAGTAGCAACAGTACCAAAATATATATTTTATGTGTCCTAGGCACACACTTTTCACAATCATCAAAGCACTCTAATTATAGACATTGTTTACTAAGGTCCTATTAAAACATTTATATAATTTAAGCTTCATCCATTAGAACTCTTTTTTTTAAAAATGGAAGCCATTATTGTTATCCTATCAAAAGGGTAATATGGTCATTTTGATTTTGACATAGGGCACATCTGATCCATCCTTACATGAAATTCACTCCTCATGTCTAACATTTGGTTAATCTATATTTATTTTTATCTATGTTAATCATTAATTATATATTATTTTTAATTAGGAAAAAAATAATAGTAAATAAATCACATGTGGTTACTCTATATTTCCCCCACTCAATGTTAATCATTCCTTATTAGTCGCTAATAAGACAAGGAACTATAGGAATTACCTTGCAATTGTTAGAGTTGGTTCTCATGTTTTCTATGTTACATAGATAGTTTCTATCTTTTTCCTATTATATATTTTTTGGATTTATACCACATTGGTTAGTTTGAATTACTTCTTATTTTCCCTTGCTTATATATACAAGGCTTCTCATTTGTAACACATATAAGTTATTTTATGGAAATTATATGATATTGCCTTTATCTTTGCATGTCATTATTGGAGCTCTTACAACAATTATTGTGATGTTTTTTATTTCAATATTTCATAACTTGGGCTTGGAATGATCTTGTTGATGTTATTTTCATGGTACCAGAGCTATAGGTGTTGCAGCCATCCATTTGTGAGTTTGTTGCTGCAAGATTTTGTCCATTTATCAAAATTTATTCTTGGTGGAGTGGAGGTATTTTGTATAGATCTAAGATCTATTTTTTTTGGCTATTTACCATGACATATAGATCTAAGGCTGTAAGTTTAATTTGGAAGCTTTTTAGGCAATTTGTGTATGTTTTTTTATATGGGTTTAGGCCATACATGCATCAAAATTCCATTATAAAAGCATGGGGGAATATAAATATGAGTTTTATATCCTTTTAAAATTTTTATAACCTCAAAATATTAGGATGTACATTCCTTATACTCAAAAACTTGCTTGTGGGTCTGCTAGCAGATACCTACCACCTATTTAATTTTCTCACACCATAGGTGGTATGGATCTAAGTTTTCAGATATAAGACTAAGGGTGATTAGATAACATTCCTAGGTTTTGTAACATACCAATTGGAATAATTTTGGATAAGGTCATACAACTCTTTTGGTAGCTTAAAAACTATTGTAGCAATCTATCTTCATCATCTAGATAGATGTTCGATTTTCTTCTGGTTTGAGGCTTTATGATCTAATGTTTTAGATATGATTCTTAGATATGATTTTCAGATATGATAGTATTTTAGGTATAGTTTTAACATATAATAGGTATGAAAAAATTTCATCAATTTATACCACATTTTAGGACATCACAATAGGTCCCATTCAGCCAATTTTTTTAGATCTTGTAAAGAGCCTTCATGAAATTAGCTTTCACCCATTACTGAAAATGTTTTTTTGAATATTTTTACTTGATTAATGAATTTGTATATCATTTTTAGGTCCTTTTTTCATTTAATTTTTGTGAAATGTTTACTTAATCAACCCATTTTAATGACAGAAAACTTATTAAAACTATAACTTTTGAACCATGACTCGAAATCGAGTCTTTTTTAAAAATGTGCATGTTTTCTTATTCTCCATACCTTGGGGTATTTAATATTAAAAACAGACTCAATTATAAAGTGACAAATTTTGGGAAGGGCTTACACTTTTTTTGGGGTTTATTTACTTTCCTTGTTGGAGGAATTATCATTTGGGGGGTAGGGGGGGATGAGGAAGATCTTTCCTAGATTGCATCCATGCAAGATGAGTCTATTTGTTTAATTTGTATCCATATTTTAGATAGTTTGTAGTGATATTTCACATGTGACACATCACCAAAGGAATCTTGGGATGCTCTTGTAGTCTTATTTGATAAAGATATTGAGTCTTCTAGGTCTTTTTCACCCTTTTTTACTCCACCTCCTTCTATTCTATCTTTTTATCCTTTTTTTAGTGAGGATTTATATTTTGATGATGACACTAACATTTTTCAATATATAAGTCTTTATAGTGACATGGGTGAGGCACTATTGGCACTTCTTTCTCTCCACCTAGTGAGGATTCACTCATTACTAGTGACATGAATCAAGATTTCTCTTTATTTTGTGAGGACACACTTCTTAATGGTGATCTAGATGAAGGATTATTATCTCCTACACCTCTCACTATTCCTCATTTTTTAGTTATTAATGAGGACTTGTATTTTTTTGATGGTTTTCTTGAGGTACCTATTACTCTTCATATAGTTTATACTCCTATTCATTTCATTTATTGAGAGGACATGATTCTTGAGGATGTGGCACCTTCACCATCACTTTTTGAGATCATAGATGAGACAACATAACAGATTCTTGAGGATGAATTTTATTTTACCATAGTTGTTTTTCATTCATCACCTACTCCTCTTATTTATGAAGACATGTGTTTAATTGTGGATTTCCATGAGGAAGCTATTATTATTGTAGATTTTATTTTAGATCTTGTTGCTTCTCTTGTTATTTCATGTGTTGTTTGTCCCACTTTAGATCCACCTATTTATGTGGTTGGTTCCTTTGAGAAACATACTCTTGCATTTGTATCTTGCATAGCTCACTCTATGGGCTACACTCATGGAGGTCTTGGTAGACTCTTACAGGGTATTGTCTCTCTTATTAGCATTGATATTTCTACATGTGATGGGTTTTTGGGACATATTGTTTGTAGCACTTAGGAGGAAGGTACATTAATGGGAATAACATTTTATTTTTGGGACTATCTCACCACCTATGTAGATGGTTCCTTACATTCTTTCCATCTATGCAATATATATATAGTACTGATCTTCGTGTGGGATGAAGTAAGTTGTCCTTAGGGGGGTTCCACATGAAATCCTTCATTCCTTCCTTTATTTCCTTATTGTACATCATTTTGGGAGGGTGGACGGGAGGGATTTTTGTTCCTATGGGTTTTTTTCCTTTCTACACTTCATGGATATATATTGTACATGAGTACCTGATCAGGCTTTATTTCCAAGACTCATACTGTGGATATGCCACTTTGTTTTTGACTATTTTTAATCCCTTAGCTACACTTAAGGGAGGTGTTGGAGTTGATTCTCATGTTTGATAGGTTATATAGATAGTTTTTATCTTTTTTCTAGTTTTTTTCTTTTATGGATTTATCCCACATTGGTTAGTTTGACTTACTTCTTGTTTATCCTTGTTTATATATGCAAGGCTTCTCATTTGTAACATATAAAAGTTATTTTCTATATATTATATGATATTGCCTTTATCTTTGCATATCATATTTACATCTCATACAACTCTTCTTATGATGCCATTATTATTATCCTATCAAAATGGTAAAATTTTCATTTTGGTTTTGACATAAGGCATGTCTGATCCATCCTTATATGGAATTCATTCCTCATGTCTAACATGTATTTAATATATATTTTATTTTATCTATGATAATCATTCCTTATTAAAATATTATTTTTAATTAGGAAAAAAATAATAGTAAATAAATAACATGTCGTTATTCTATATTTTTCCCCCCTCAATGCTAATCATTCCTTATTGGTCCCTACTAAGATAGGGAACTATAAGAATCACTTTACAATTAGTTGGTTTTTATTCAATCAATCAAAAATTTGAAATATATATTATAATAACAAATATAAAATTTTACCTAAAATTTATTAAATAAATATTAGCATATTCTCCTAGTCTTATTTAGGAATATTATTCAAAGTTGAATAAAAAATTAACAAGTGTCTTATATAATAATGTACCTTTAAATAATGTCAATCATTATGCCTAATAACACCCACTGAGCTTACTAAAATATAGACTATTTAAGACTGATGTATTGTAAAGTCAATCAAATCACATTACATCTTCCCTCCACCTGACACCATTGCACAATGGAGATGATTTTTATTCACATGACACTATCGCACCATGGAGATGTTTTTTATCTTTAAATTTTTCATAGGTAGAATTGCTGCCAATTGGAAATTAAATTTATGGATCTCTATTTTTTTCATGTTCTGTGATTTACTAGTTTCATAGGTTTCACATGGATGTATGCAAGTATTTTGGAAAATGGGAGCAATTTTTATAGGGCCAATGGCCAACACTGTCTTAAGAAAATTATATCAGTTTTTCAACACCATTAAGCTAGACAATTAAAATAAAATTATGCATGGAACCTTTAGAAATATAAAATTAATGTTGTATTTATACGATACTAAATTGATTTATAAGCCATGGTGATCGACATAAAAGATAATGGATCCAACATGGAATCATATGAAACATGAGTTATTCTATATGTAGAGCAATCCACACATGCACGACTAATTTTGGTGATGGTAATTCATACTTAGTGAAACCCTTACCACTTTAATGACTCTTCTAACTAGTGTAAAGCAATGACCATTAAATGTTTCTTTGTGAAATAAATTAACATATTATTTTTATATGGCATTTATTATGCTTGATCATTAAACCTAGCCACTATTTTTTTTGGATGAAAATAAAACTACCACAACTACAACTTCATTTATTAAATTCTTCCCAACCTTCCAAAAATGTAAGAATTAAATCCATTTCTTATTATCAAAACTCAAAATTGTATGGAAAAAAGCTAATTTATCAATGGATTAAAATTTATTTGAAGTAAGACCAAACACTTAACAATTTCCATATGTAAAAGTGCTAGTCGAGGCTGTGATACTTTAATGTACATATTCCACGGAACAACATCGGTCTTTTTTATAGGGGCAACTTTTCTAAGATTTAATATTACTATAGTTTTATAGTCTTGGTTCTATATTTTGTAGATTTTTTTTTTTTAAGAAATTTAAAATAAAAATAAATGGAAAATAGTTTAAAATTAAGAATTCTGGATAAAGCTATTAAATTTGTTGAGAAAAATAGAAACATTTTCTTAAGTGTTTAAGTTGAGATTATTTTGAAAAAAATATTTAAACATATAAAAAATGTTAATATTATGTTCAATTACAAATTAACTATTACCAATACCAAAAATTATTATACGAATAAATATTATTATCAGATAAATATTATTAATATTAAACACCATAATCACATGATCTATTTACAAGAAATACCACCTATTAATTATATATCTACAAACTAAATTTAATTATATACAATTTAATACAAATTATTATTGATAAGTCTAACCATATTTTAATTCTTATACTTATAAATAAATACACTATTAAAAACAATTTTCAATACCAAAAAAAAAAACCCTTATTAATATATATAATAATTAAATGGCAAGGGATTCCTTTCAGGGTAATAAATTTCCAAAAACTGTAGTTCCTACAGATTTGCAACGCCCAGGTCCATTAATTAAGAATAAGGGTAGTTGTAAAACTCAGTCACCGTCCATAAAACTAGGTTTGTTCCCTATCAATCTATGAATACTGCATCCAGACTATTCCTTGAATGATTGTGAGTCATCTTAAAACACTGATTTGAAGTGTGTTTCTACACCCACTACGTCGGTCGAGGTGCCAAGTCTCACCGCTCCAGTGGAGGAAATGACAACCTCAGCTAAGGCATCCGCTCTTGACCACAAAAAAGAAGCCCCCTATACAAAACCCAGCGCCATCATGGGAAGTTCTGGCACTGACTGCTCATAAAAAGAAGAAACCTACTGGTGCAGGACTATTCTGTGTATGAATTATAATAGGGGGATGTTGAAACCCCAGCACTAGCTAATCTCTAAATAAGCATCTCGTAGAAGCGCTTGTATCAACTGTACAAGCCCTAACACTGGTAGAGGAGGCTCCAACATCGGCTCTCGTAAAGCACAAGCATAAACCGAAGCATTAAAAAAAGAGCCAAAAGCACCACCACGACCATGCTCCTGCACCCGCTCCCTCTCCAACTACGATGCTATAGGTCCAACCCAATATTGTAGCAATCTTTGGGCTAGACAAGTCGAAGGCATAAGTCAGTGGAGGAAGACCATCAATGGAAGAAGACTGTCCAATCAATGTCAGCTGGAAAAAAAAATGAAAAAGGTAATCCCTCCCCACGACTGTTCAAAATTGAGCCCTTCCCAGCCCTTCTAAAGGCTTGAAACAGTCAGAAGTGTATTACAAAAATAGGCTGTAAAAAAAAATCAAAATTTACAAAATATTTGACAATATAAAAATATAGATACATATTAAAAATAACAAAAGAAAGGTTATATATAAAAATATTTATCAATATCACATTATTATTAGTCGAGTATAAATTTTATATAATAAATCATGATTTATAAATATGATTAAAATTATGACTCATATAAATATGATTAAAGAGTGATAAAATTATTTTTAGATATTTATATAAAAATTAAATAAATTTATTGTGATAGTAAGTAAGAAAGGTATTCAAAATTTTAATAAACTATATTATAATTTTTGGTTTGTTTATATTTATATTTTAAAGTGATTGGGAGTTTTATTTTTTCATGTATGTATCATAATTCATTTTAAAGCTGAATTTAAATATATGTTTTATCAAAAGAAGATTGTGACATGAGATATGTTTTTAAATAATTTTTTACCACTACTTAGAAGATCATGTTATGTGGCATTTTATTAATTGTGCACATTCCATTTTTTGGTGTATTATTTTTATTCCATTTCATTATGAAATCCTATACCTTAATACATGGAGCAAGTTAAGTATCCATAAATCCAAAGATATGTCATATCAATCAATAAAAAAAAAATTTAATATCATTTTTGTTTATTTTCATATTCTTATGATTTTTTTAATACATGTTTGGATAAACATTGTTTCTTTTATTTTCTTTATTGTTTTTATTACATATAAATTTATCAAGTATAAATACCAATTCTTGGTTTATAGTTTTCAACATATGACATCCAAAATAATAAGTATATATTTTTAAAAATTACTTTGTCTCGTTCTTAATTTTTCTTAAAATTTTAATTACTTTTGAAGCATGGCATAATTATAAAGGTGTTAGAGAAATTTATAGCATGCCCATTCATTAGGATTTCTTTAATATTTTATTTTAAACCATCTCAATTAAATTTTGGTATTTTTTGTTATCTACATAAATCAATATATTGGAAGAGAACATAAATAATGACTACAATTTTAACATTTTATTAGTGTTTTGGGTCAAGAGAAGAATCTTTAAAGGAGTGTGGTTAGTACAGGTAAATATATTTATATTTTCTTACTTGAGCTATGAAATGTGTTATTTTTTAGTGCATAAAAAAATTCAACTTTATTTTTTGCTCATAATATAAATATATACATCTCAATTTTTTTTCACATCCATAAAACACTTCTCTTTTCATTTTTCAAATCTTTGAAGATTATAGTCCATATTATTGCACATATAATAGAAAAGGAATGTAAAAGTTATTTTTATAAGAAATATTCATTTTCAATTGATTAATGTTCTGTAGTTAATTTTTTTTTTTTTTTTTTTAAAAATTCTCAAATACTATTATATAAATTTATTATATTTGGTTAAATATTCATACAAGCATAAAAATTAAATTAGAATTAATTTGTAAACTATATTTATTTTTCTTTGACTAGAAAATATTTACTAACCTAATGCTTATTAATTAATTTTATATCAATATTTATCCCCAAGTTTAGTGTTTTTCATCCCTACCTAACCTCCTTTGTGATTTTATAATCGTTGAAGAGTTTTGGTTCAACAATTATTGCTCAACTTTTATGTTTATTGTATTAAATGTGGTACATCTAGAAGAACATAGGCAGAGGCACTCCAAGATGGTTCTGCTTTTTTTATTTTTATGTTGTGTATCTTAAATATTTTAGTTAAAAGTGTTTTTTTTTAATTAAAAATTTGATGGAAGTAGTCATGTGTCATGTATGGGTCTCTCTGTGTTGTCTATTCTATATTAATTTTATTTTTCTCTTCCCAAAATTCATCACCATTTATTTCAAATATAAAAAATTTAGGCCACATACAATAAATTTAATAATTTAGGATCATGATACAAATAAACACAAACTATATATAAAAAAAGTGAAAATTGAACTATTGAAAGGAATTTTAATTTATGTTCCTCTCATCGTGAATTTAACAAGGGAGAACATGAATTATTAAAATATGAATCTTGTTGATCATAGTCAATATTTAATTCCAAAGATAATCATTGTTATTATGGTGTAGTATCCTACAAATGATGAGGTATGAATTATGTACAATTAGAGGTAGGGGTTGAATTGGATGGCTATATGAACCTATTAAAGCTTTTTAATAATGAAATACGATGATTTTTTAACAATGTATGGGATGAAATATGATGTTTATATATTTTATATTTGTTTTATTCATAACTAGATTTATATTATTTTAATATTATAAAGATCTCATGTTTGGTTAAATTGTATTATCTAGAGAAGTTACAATTGTCTAAAGTAGTATTTTGGGCAATTTATCAGAAGTGGTTGGGAAGCTCTCATCTTTAAGGGATTTGAATTTAAAACATTTTATTATGTTAAATTAGTTACCAATAATATTTGGTCAACTAGTTGTTCTTACTTCTCTAATTTTGAAATTTTAAGGTAGTTTTAAAGAGATTTCAAGCAATTTTGAAAAGCTTAATTTATTAAAATATCTAAATTTAGATGTTTGCTATGGGCTTCTTGGTCTTCTTTATAGTTTTGAGAAACTCACTTTGTTAGAATATTTAAATTTTGGAGGCTTTTTAGGGGATTCTTGATCTTGTAATTTTAAGAAACTAACTTTTCTAGAATATGTAAACTAGAATCTTATTCAGGGCTTCTTGGTCTTATTTGTAATTTGTAATTTTTTTTCTTATTTAAAATATTTAAGCTTGAAATTTTGCTCCGCGCTACTCCTACATATAAAAATAATTTTAAAATTGAAAATTGTTAAAATGTAAAATAAATGATATTTTATTTAACATAATTTTTAGTAACATGTACTTAATTTAATCTCTTCAATGGAAGTGCAACTATATCTTACAATTTTTCATTATGAAAGGGTTAGATGGCTAAATACCCTTCAATTTGAAATTTGGATCAACCCTTCAAGTTTGATCATTGTTCCCCGCATCTTCATAATAGCAACAATAAAAAATAAAATAACATTTGCAATCTCATATGATATGAATTTTTGCATACTTCTTTACGATAGAATGCCTCTGACGTAACTATGTAGTGAAATATTTTAACACTTGAAAAGCTATGATCTTGACTTTGGAATGGTATTTGTAGTGAAATAGTTTAACTCTTGAAAACCTATGATTTTGACTTTGGAATGGAATTTTAACACAATTTGATATCTTTTACTTTGTTTTTTTATGATTTGTATACTTTCAAGTTGTTCCTCAAGGTGTGTGGATGTGTTCCTTAATGTGTTAGTGATTTTAGAAGTGAGTTTTAGATAAGAATAGGATTAGAATTTATGTGTATAAATAAATGAATATTTTGATAATTTTCCTCTAATCCAACATGCAAAACATGTGGGTCAACCTAAAGGAAAACTTTTAAATTTAGAAAATATTTTTTGGAGAGTGTAGACATATACATAAAAAAATACATCTCAATTATATAGATACATCACACTATGGCCGAAATTTCCAAGAGATAGGAAATAATGATAAAATATCAAAAGACATCTTGCATAAGATGAAAATTTATTCAAACAGATACAAGGGAGATCATACATGTGAGTAACTAAAATTTGGGAAGTCTAGGATCATATGTATGTAAATTTATAGGAGATAATGTGATAAATACTCATATGTGAGCGTAAAATTCATGTATACTAAGGTTTTTTAAAATCTAACATTTTGAAGTCTCTAATATCAAATTTGTATCTATAATAGTAATGTTCATAGGCATGATGCATATTTATAGATTAATATTTAGGTATTTACCAACCATAATGACATGTGAAATGCGTGTAATAAAACCTAAGGTAGAGACAAAAACATGAATAATATACATTAGAATCTCTAGGACACTATAATCAAAGGCACACATAACTGGTAACTCCCAGTGTTTGAATCTTTATGAAATTATCTAAATAAGGAAAAATAATGATTAGGAATATGGAGATAATTTAATTAGGATTATATATGATGGTGGCATAGACTATGGATATCCTACATATGAATGATGAAAAATTGGGGTGTCCAAGTCCATAGATAGATAAACAGATAGGAGAGAATGTGATAAAGAGTCAAAATTTTATGCACAATTCATGTATGTCAAACAAAGTTCAAAATTATTGTTATCAAGTCTCTAATATAGAACTTAAGTGTCTATAGTTATATACCAAATTGAACCAATAACTCAATTGGTTCCTTATGGTATGGAATTGAGGCCAATTAATTAGATAGTTGTAACTGGTTTCATAGGGGTTTATTAGACCCAATCATTTACTATATTGAACCAATTACTTGATTGTTTAATATGGTATGTAATTAAGATAAATTGACCCCAAATTAAAATTAGATGGTCACAATTAGTTACACATATTATGGTTAGGCCCAATTGCATACTAGTTTTAGTGAGTTAATAAATTAGTTCAGTATGATATATATTTTGGGCCAATTAATCCATAATTGACATTAGATGGAACTTTTTAAATAGATGTGTAATGCTTAGTCCCAATTTCATTGAAATTTTAGTGAATTACTTTGTTGGGTCAACAAGGTATACAATTAGGGCTACTTGATCCATGAATAGCATTAGATAGTGGCACTTAACTACAAACATGATTTATTAGCCTCAATTACATATTAGATTAAATGGATTTAATGGTTTAATAACAAGTTCAATCAGTACTTAATGATCCCTAAATAACACTATGTATTCAAATATAGGTGTAAGGATTGATTGGCCTATTCGAGCATTGTAAGGATTGACTATGCAATGTAATATGGGGATCACTTGGTGCCAATTAAATATGTGATTAAACAAATTACTTGTTTCAATGTAATTTCAATCTTAATTTGGGTCTATGGATCCATTATAACTAATTTAAAGCACCCAATGTGATTTTAGCCTCACTTGGTATCAATTAAGTCTTCAATTGACCCAAAAATTGTCCATGTGAAAAAATAGATTGATTGTTTCAATCATAGACTTAATCTATGACTCGTAAACCCTAAATTAATTTTTTTGGTCATTATTATGATCACAAGGCTCAATTATTCCATTCAAGTAATGTGAAGATAATTTCAATAATGTAATGTGATTTGGGGCTTACTTGTCCCTATTTGACTATTGAGTTAGACCAATAACTTGATTGGTTAAATTAAAAACATAATTAGGGTGTATATAGTGATCAGTTCAATCATATAATCAATTTAATTTATACATCATGGAATTAAAGTGTCCAAGTGATCCACAAATCACAATTCCTTTGTGAAACTAGGTTCATGGGGAAACCTTTAACCAATAAAGGCTCCTAACCCTATTTGTAAAAAAAATGATTTGGAGTTCATTTGGTCTTGATTGACTTTTTGGTCAAACCATTAAACTTATTAATTCAATCACAAACACAATTGAGGAATATCTACTAATTGGTCAAATCATATACTTAATGTTGTTATTTGTTATATCATGGACTTAATCGAGATGAATTGAACCCAAAATGCCATTACATTGTTTCATTTAGATTCATGGGGATTGATTATTCCAATTGACTATTGTGAAATAATTATGATGAATTCTAGTGTAGTATGATTTTTGGATTAATTGGATGTGATTGAGTATTTGATTGAGATAATTACTCTATTCATTTAATGAAAAAACCAATTTAGGTGTATTTATTGATTGGTTCAATCATAGACTCAATTGCATGATTCATTCAAGCATGGACTCAATTATGACCAAGTGAGCCTAAAATAAAATTTTGTTTTATCATAATTAAGTTCATAGGACCTGAATGACCCAATAAAATCCCATGGTTAATCCATTCACTTGACTTATTCAATGACATAGATAATTTGCATCTATTGAATAATGAGTTTAATCATATACTCAATCGATTTATTTGTTCCATCATAGAGACAATCTAAGACAAACGACCCCATTATCATATTTGGTTTTCATAATTAGGTCCTTGGTGCTCAATGGGGTCAATTGAGTGCCATGAACCTAATTACAATGATGAAATGTATTCTAATTTGAATGCATTAAGTTATTAGTTTGATCAAGGAAATAATTGGGGTTAAATGAGGTCCAATAGAATTATGTTTTTTTATATTAGCTTCATAAATATTGATACACAAAAATTTCATCTATGACTAAATGAATCAAGGGATTGGTTTGATCGTGGACTCAATCGAGGCCAAATGAACCTAGTTGCGTCTATAAAATGTTATGTGAAGATAACTTAGGCTTGATTGATTCCATTATTTAAATAATCACTTAATTTGAAAAGTGATAGACATAATTGGGGTGTATGTAATACTTGGTTCAATCATATACTCAATCAATTAATTTTTATTGTAAGGTTTTATTCCATTCAATGGGTTTTCCCTACACAGGTGTTATTTTAGGACATTATGGAAGATAATCTCACATGCATGAGGATATGTGGTCATGACTATCTTATAGCTATATATGTACCTTTACTAAAACTATTTTGGCTAATGATCTAGTGAAAAACTAAATCTTTTGATTATTAAAGAAAAGTTTTTCAACTCATGTTTGATTTTGCTTCTACAACATACATCTGTTCTACCTAATTTATTTTGCATATTATAGAGATATGTGTTTCATGTCTAATCAGAGTTTGATCCTTGATTAATGCTTAATATAACATGGTATTAGAGTGTGGTTTTACCAATGGATGAATGATAAAACTCATGTTGTGAAATATTTAGTTTTAGATTGCATGCCACAAATCTACCATTCATTGACTTATCACATTGAATATTCAACCATCCTCAGATTTTTCCGTTCTTCAAGGGTCTTTGGATTATCCAAATTTAGAAAAAGGATAAGGGAAAAGACAACTATTCCTAGTCATATTTTACCTAGTAAATTTCATAGAAAATAAATTGTACTATTAGATTCATAAGGTGCAAAACCCTAGAATTGAATATAAACATGACGTAGTTTTGTGGTAGTTAATTTTAGCCAATATTTAGGGTTTGAATTCATTTTATTGGATTTTATGCAAGTCTATACCATTGGGTTCTCCTAAGGAAAAACCATTTCTAGGTTTATTGAGAAACTTAGTGGGTATTTTGTTGATTTTATAAATTTGTACTAGATTTGGAGATTTTATACTTGGTGGAACTCTTGTACCTGCTTATAGCTATATCAAACATGTACCCTCTACATGCATCTTCTAATTCTATGAGTCATCCTAACACCTGATATAAATCCTTATAATAATGATACATACTATAAAGGTCAAACATTTTGGTAGTCGTTATAACCTTGACTCATCTCAGCACTATCAAAAAACCAAAGGTTTTGACACCTACTAGAACTCTCGACAATCCTAACAATCTCAAAAAATGTAAGTAGGGTCCCTATTTTTGATAGGATTCATTCTACATCCCTATTTATGATATCATAATGACTCTACCTATAACAAGACTGATCATAATAAGCTTCTCTTTGACACACAATTTTAATGATTGTAAATCTAATGGTTGATCATGACAACTGCAACTCTAACAGTGTTGGTAAAATATTTGGTATGTCATAGCAAATCAAGATTTCACTATAGTTTAGGAGACAAAAGTCTCTCCTCTATTATGAGGGGAGGTTCCCTTTAATTAAATAAATAAAAACTAACCCAACTATGTACAATATTTATAATTTGAATAAAATGGGTTGGTAGGAACCACATTCAACTAAAAATAAAAGAAAAATATATGAGAAAATGGAGAGTTATGAGAAGGTGAATAAAAGCATATTTCACCCACTTACGCAACAAAATAAATTAAAATGAAAATTTTACTTTAAGATATCAAACACCATGCATGCTTGAAACAATGAAAAATACATTAACATAAGATATTACATGCCAATTAAGGAAATAATAATACACAAAGTTCAAATAACTTGTTGTTCTTAGATAAAGATTGAAGGAAGAGTTTCCTTCTTCCTCTTCAAGTTTCACAAATTGTGGGCATTAAAAAATATTTTTTCAATTACCATCTCTATTATTTATAACAAAGGGAATGGGCTTACCCTTTATATTCCAAAATGACCTTTCATATTCTATTTTTTGGCATATTCTACCTTTTCTAATTTTCAATTTTACAAAAAGGAAAATATGGATTTCCAAAAATAAAAGTTAGACTAAAATAGAAAAGGGAGATTAAAATTTTAATTAAGAAGTTTTCTATGAGCTTATAATGGATACAGATGGGTTGACTACAATTGAATCTTCCTTGACTTGATCTTTATCATGTGCATCTTTGAATTTTAGAAATATCTTGGCTGCTTTAAGATCTTCATTGTTGTTTGGAATTACCACATAATGGCAATGTGTGAACTATTTTTGGGAAATGAATGTCAAGATTCATTAAACTTTAAACAATTCTTCCAGCTGGGTGTGCAAACATTTTGGTGAAATGTGGATTTCATTAAGAGTTGTCATTGAGGATTTATTGAACTTTCCTTCATTTAGATGATCTTCTTTGACCAACTTTTGGAATTGAGCCTTTAGTTCATCCATGGTGTGTCAGAAGTCCCATCCTCTTTGTATAAACGATAATGAATCTTGTCTAGATTACTATAAATTAGTTTGATATTTTCTTCACCCATATCTATGTTCTCTTTTAAATCCTATATAGCCTTATCCAATATTTTCTTTTTTAGGAATATGCATTATGACCATTTACAGGAGGTGTCATCATCATATTTCTCTAATAATTGACCATTTACCATTACCTTGGCCTCCATCATGATCATCTTTTTTTTTATCACTTCTTCTCATACATTCAAAATGGTGGTGTGGGCTTTGATCTATTCATAAATATCTATTATTTATTGATTGATGAAATCATATATTTTCATAACCTCTTCAATATATTTAATTCCATTTATGAGGAAGTCATCTACCCATGCTTTAAGAGTATTACATAAGTATTATATTTTCTAATTATGGAAACATCCTTGCTTACTCATAGCAACTTTGTCATAGCATCATCTTGTGGTACTATAGGGGTCTCAACTAGATTGAGCAAGTAATTGACATAACTTGCTAGTTGTTTGGTCTATCCTTTTAGTTGTTCATGACTAAACTCATCTTGTTCAAACATATTAATGATCCTTTCAATGGTTTCTCAAATATTATAAATATCACCTTGTCTTGTTTCTTCTCCAACTCATATCCTTTTCAGATTAAATCACCTAATGTCATTTATCTTATGTCTTTCTCGATATTTGGCTTAGCAATTTTCACAAATTGTGTTTTTGAAGAATTTGAAACCAACCTAAAGGTGGTATTTACTTTATTTGGTGCAAGAGTCTTTAAGAGATAAAATAACACATCAAAATCTATTAACTTGACTCCAAATACCCTTTTTATTTTCTATAACATTGGTTGCATCCATTGAAATGAAAGATATATGAAGGTAAACACTTGGGCAGTTGATGGAGAAAGGGTGGGATGATTCAGAAGAGGAGGAGGAACTTATAGAGATTCAGATAGAGAATTTGGATTCTCTTCTTCAACATTTTTCTATTTTTATATCTCTGAGGATGATGTTATGTATTTTAGTGTGGTGTTTGGGATGAGCAAGCTAGGGTCACCCAAGGTTTTAGTTGAAAACCCTGGTTTCACTAATTTCTTGGCTTACTTATTTTTACCTACCATAGGATTTTCCTTGCATTGATTTCACAATTATTTCTTGGGATTAGTAAGTATCTTTATCTCCAAATTCACTTGAACTAGATGAACCTAAGGTTTCAATCACCACGTTTGAGCTAATTCTCCTATAAATCGATGGGGTGTCTTACTTCAAAGGAGCTAATGCTTTCCCTCTCTTCAAACCATTTGTGGTTACTCTAACCAATTTATTATCTAATAAAAAAATTATTATGATCCCACACTCTTTATTTTTTCCATTAAAAATTGGTTGGTTCTTTGATTGACCAATTGATAGCTAGCAACAGTGTATTCATAATTATGTTGGTGTATTCTAGATTGAGAATATCTGACTTTTCATCTACAATTCTTTCTAGAATCCATTCATCTATATTCTTTTTTAATTTATCAAAAGTCAACCAATCCAATATATTTAGACTATTCAAATTCATTCATGTAATTTACCCAATAATCTTTGAGGTGAACCTTATGGCCATATACAAATCCTATGCCTATATTTTTTCTTTACATATCCTATGGTATATAGGGAGTTTATACTAGCATAGGTTCAGAGGGTGAATTAGGAGATGGACAATTATATGTCATGTGAATTTATAACTGATTTTAAAATGAAATGACCCAATGCAATGGGAAAATAAACACCAAGTACATGTTTTCTCTACAATGCTTATGAACAATGGACAACTGCCTACAAAGCTCACTGAGAATAATCTTGTTGCTTGCCAACCTTGGAAGTATAAATGGGTTTACATCATAACCTATGACCATGATATATGTAAGATTATATAATTTAATGTAGTAGATATCAAATTGGTGAAATAACTTAGCCACTTCTATTGAAATCCACATACCCCAATCTTCTTCAAGTAGATATTCCACTCTCATTGTAAAAGTGTCATTGACTCGGGTGTAGTGCTTATTGATTTGTTATAATGTAATCTAAGGAGATCACTCAAATACCTATGTTATTTGTGTGATGTTCCCTCATTTAGAGATCCTAGGGTATACCATCTTGGAAGTTAATGAATATACTATATATGATTTCATGAAGAATTGCTTTGAGGTTTACACATTTAGCAATTAATAGTGCAAAGATTAACTGATTATCTCACCCCATTCTATGAATTATTTTCCTCAAAAAATGATTTGCATTGGTAGAAACATCTCATGGTTAAAATTCCTTATTTTTTTATTAAATAATACTTGGTTCAACTGGGTAAGCATATCTGAGAGCTCATCTTTAAAGTTTGTTCTGAATAGGGTCTTTGGGACCTTATAAGGTTTATCTTTCTTCTTATTCAACCAATAATTATTGATAGTGCTTAATCATTTTATGGGGTCATCATCCTAATGTGAATATCCTTATTTGATACTAATAGCTACCAATTATTCATGAATGGGAACCATCAATGTCATTCTCATAAAAAATCAATCTAGTTTTACCATGAGTTGTTTGCATTTTATCCCGATTTCTCTTATCTATGAGTTGTAGTATTTTGCACAAACAAATCCCAGATTTGCATACTATGCCAAAGTTGGAAAGGTAGATGATTGAGGTAAACCAATATTTTTAAGGAATTCAATGAGTAGTGTCAGGATTTCAAAATTTAATCTTTTATGTAAATATTTTAAGTCCATATGACTGATATGAGAATCAAAAAAATTTGGAGTATCAAATTCTAGGACCAATAGTGGCTCGTACCCCATGTATTTGAACTTGATTTTACTAGACTTTAGGTTTGAAAATGTTGTTTAAAAAGCAAGTGCTAAAATCTAAATTGTGTTAGGTGGAAGGAAATGCTAAATAGGATGGAAAGAATAAAAGGTAGTGAACATTTGGTGGTTTTAAAAAGAAACAAGCTCTCAGAAAGAGAGTCTAAAAATGGGTGAAAAATATAAATGCAGTGGAAGTAATACTCATGAGATTTCTAGGATAATTTTAGCATAGCTTCTCTATCAAAAATGTAGGGGGAAGAGAAAAAATCATAACTTCCAAGTTTACAAATGTGGAAAATATGGCTTGTTTGGAATAAATATTAGAACTTGGGTTGGGATGAATCATGTCTACATGCACACATGTCAGTATTCCCAACTATTGCATCACTTTAGGATGCATGAGTGCAAAGGCATAAATTATTTCACAACCATGTCTCTAAATTTCAATGTCTATAAAGGATGATGAGTTCTACCATTGCATCTTTCCAAGATGCATAGTCACGAAGTCATGAATCCTTTCATAATTGTGTCTATGCATCATTGCATTTATAGGGGATGATGAATTTGGTTATCACATCCCTTCAAAATTCATGGGTATGAATGTGTGGATTCTTTCATAGCCACATATTTTCTTCACCATGTCCATAGAATTTGGTGGTTCCAACTATCATGTCTTTATAAGATGCATGGGCATGAAGGCAAGACTAATTTTATAGCTCATGTATCAGTGTCTTAGCATCTATGAAGGATGGGTAAGTCAACCATAACCAATGAAAATGCATGGTTATTTAAAATTTTCTAAGTAGAAATAAATGCCCTTATTTTTATTTCATTCTTTTTTACACTTTTTATTTGCAATGAGTAAAATAGCACAACAATTTTAGTGAATAATAGTTGGCTCAAGCTAGGGGTGTGACTTCTAGAAAAGACACAAAAGAATGCTCAAAACTTGGGTTTTTAGTAGAATATAATTTATCTATTGGGAATCAAAGTCATTTTGAAGACTAGTAAGAGGAAAAGGACACACAAGAAAGGGAAACACATGGCACACAAAAGAAAGTAAACACATGACACATAAGAAAAAGTAAATGGTAGGGGAAAACCTATCATCATTATCTATATAAATTCAAATATTACCCACTATATGGTAATGGGAGATGGGTTCCAACTCTACATGATATATAGTATGTAATTTCACCACATAAATGTCAAATTTTGAATGGCCCCATCTATAAAGAATCAACTTTCCCATGACTTCATCTTGGTTCTCTTCTCTTATCCCAAAGAAATATCATATCACCAATATAGAAGTCATGTTATCAAGATTTTTGGTCAAATAACTCTTTGACATTCTCTTGATGAATTAAAATTCTATTAACCACTATGGCTTGCTCCTCTTCAAGCTTAGACAAGTATATTACTCTTTTCTCTATTGTGTCTTTGAAATGTTCATCTTCAATTACTTGGGCTAGTTTCAAATCTGGTAATTCCAAAGAGATGGAAATCATAACTTATCTCCCATTTATCAGTTGAAATGGACACATTTTGATTTATATTTTATGAGTTATTTGATCAACCCATAGTTCATCAGATATATTTCTATACCAATTCCTTTGATTGTCATTGACTAGTTTGTGAACAATGGGATTATGTTCTCATTATTGGATTCAAATTGACCATTACCCTAAAGATAACAATTTAAATAATGTGTTAGAGAGATTTTGTATCCACAATATAAAATAATTAGTTTATCATAGGAAAATATGAAAGCATTATATATTGTTGTTCCCAAAAGTTGTCACTTGTTTTTGTGGACAACATATCAACTATTTTGGTCCTACAAGCCAAAATGATCTCTTATTTTTTCAAAAAAAGTTCTGAGCAGCCAAGTTTTTCAGTTAATCAAGCCTTTTTAGCTAAGGAAATCATAGGTTCAATAGGTGGGCTTTCACAAGGAGAAAGTTCCAAACACTTAGGCATTTCCTAAAAGTTACAAGGTTGGTTCAATGCTGAGGTTCAATCAAAAGACTTAACGACGGGATTCAAACAATTAAAATGAACCACTTTGAACCATTGAACCATTGAACTCCACCTCTACAAGGTTCAAAGGTTTAATGAGTTCAAAGGTTCAAAAAGAGATAAGTGCTTCAACGATTTCAAAGAAGTTCAATTGCTTTAAAGAGTTCAACGAGTTCGAAGACTTCGGCAAGTTCAAAAGTTCAACGGCTTCGACGAACTTATAGAAAAGAAGGCTTTGAAGAGTGAAGATTGAACTATTGAACTGTTGAACCTTGAACCAAAAAGAGTTCAAGGGTTCAAAGGTTCAATGAGTTCAGTAAGTCTAATGGACTCAAAAAAGGAAAGGATCCAGAAAGTTCAAAGCTTCAAAGGATTCAAAGAAAGAGAATGAACTGTTGAAATTTATACCAAAATGGTTCAAGGTTCAAAGGTTCAAAGAAGTTCAAAGTTAGAAAGGAAGCTTCAAGTGAATGAAGTGGAAGATTCTAGAAGGAAGTTAGAAAAAATGGTTTAACTGAAGAAGAAAAAGAAAGTGAATGCATCCCTTCACAAAATATTGAACCAAAGAGCCGATTGAACCAATGAGCTGATTGAACCACTTGAACTATTGAACCATTGAACCGATACACTCCCAAGGTTCAAAGGTTCAAGGTTCAAAGTAGTTCAAGTGACTAAGTTACCATGACATGCCCATGAATTTCAAATTCAAGGTAATGAAATATCCATTTATTTTCAAATATGGCGTGAACATGAGAACACTCAGTGACTAGCTGAGGAAAGAGCCGAAAGAGCCACCAGAAAGTGAGAAGATAGCTTGAGAGCTCAGATATCCAAGGAAGAACAAAACATGATAAGGAAAGAGATAAAAACTATAAGAAATCCAAAAATATTTGTAGGAGAGTTATTTCTAGTAGGTGAAACAGTCCACCAAGTGGACATCAGAGAGCACGAACATTCAAAGGCATGGCCTATTTTTCTACATTAAGTAAAGGTGAATGGACAGTTGTGTAAGTATCATAAAGAAGACCAGACAACCCATGCTTAGAAGGAGACATTTGAGATGATTCAGAATGCCAAAGTCAGGGCCGATGACCTGTTCCAGCATGGCCCTTTCATAGATATTCAAGGCATTCAATTTAGCATGGGCCATTTTAATGAAACAAGCACCCAAGTCTTTTTGGGAATGTTATATATTATAATCTCCCATTTTGTATGAAATATATCTCTCTGTTATTAGAAGTGAAACTCTTCCCAAATTGAAAGGCATTCTTGAGACTTTGAGCTTAGACTGTTAATCATATTTTTTTATTTGAATGAGAAAGAAAGTGACCTTTCAGACTTTGTGTTGAAATAGCTTGTGTTATTTAGGAGATTGTTCTTATGTTTGTTTCCTTAATACCACCTTGTCCATTTAATCAAATCATTAGAATTAGTGGAAGTAAGATGGAAGGTGTCCTGAAGCCGACAGTGGAAGACTTTGTGATGCCATAATTGTCTTCAGTCTATGTTTTGTGTAAAGGATATTGGAGAGACTTTGATCTCCCTTTATCCTTTGTAATCTTTACTCTGTTGTAGTATTAGGTGGAGACTTTAGGCTGTGCTTAATTCTACTATGTTACTACATCCTAATCAGTGGGAAAAGAAATGAAAGACTTTATGCTTTCATGGGTTTCTTGTGGTTACCAGTTACTACCCAAAAAAATCCTACTGTTGGCTGAATATCACTTCTGAAAGAAGAGAAGCGCCTTTAGTAATTACACCATAATTCTCCTCTATTCTGTGAACATCATCTCTAAAAAAAGAGATATGGATGGTATGATTTCACCCTTGTGTGTATTTTTAGCTTTTATATATATATATATATATATATATATATATCATAGGGAATCGCCCCTTGATGAGAGGAGAGATTTATCTCATTTTGGCTGTGGTCGCCACACTCACTTTGTCGTATAAATCTCCTTGTGTTTTGGTTGATATACCCATTTTGCCATCAGTCAGTTGGGGATAAAATATTCACCCAATAGTTTTTGGTGACTCTACTAGGGAAAAAATGTGCAGTTTAAAGCCTCAAGCTTCAAATTGAAGCAGTTCAAGTTCTTATCTATTTCCACTATATACTTATCCATTTCCATTATATACTCTGATCTTCAAAACTAGAGATTATGGGGATAAAATTTTTCATTGATATTGTCATTTTCCTCCAGCTCCATGCCAATAGTTTTTGGTGACTCCGCTGGGGAAAGAACGCATAGTTTAAAGCCTCAAGCTTCAAATTGAAGCAATTCCAATTCTTTTCCATTTTCATTTTACACTCTGGTAGATCCACTGTACATGCAAAGTCAGAGAGCTAAAGGTATTGTTGACCCTGTATTCGAGTTGGTATAGCAAAGTAAGTTTGATTTATTTTCTTCACCATCTCGCCTCCAATGAACTAGGAGTTTTCCTCCTACCAACATCAGGTCACCAATACAAGGTAAAGCTTATTTTTCCTCTACTAACAGATCTTTGTCAATACATACCCCTCAGATATTTGTTATCCCTCCCTTTAATAGTCATATCATGGCAGCCCAAGGCCCCTAGGGTAATACCTTTGGTCCTCTCAATTTAACTCCACCTCTACATGAACTACCTCAAAGTTCAAAGAAATATTTCCCCAAATTTTATGGCAATAGGAGAGTTCATCTTGATGAACACATTGCAGCCTTTTTCATAGCATGTGGTGTGATAGGCATGAAGTATGAGGACATTGGAGTTAGAATATTTGTAGAAATATTGCAAGGCACTGATGCAGACTAGTTTTATCATCTGCATGCTCAGACTGTGGTTGACTGGAACACCCTCAAAGCCACTTACAAAAGATGTGCATGCCCTATTGGCTCAGCTCACACATATGAATAAGGAGCCTCATGAACCTATGAGGGACTTCATAGCTAAATTCAACAAGATGAGGAATAGGATTCCCATAATTTCTCAGCCAACACCAAAAAATCTCAAATGCTTCTTCAAAAACTCTCAACTTCTTGAAGTGAGTTTCTTGTTGAGGCAGGCTAGCCACATAAACCTTGTTGTAGCTTAGGATTTGGCCACTGAGGTTGAAGATGACCTTATCTTAACAGGAAAGATAAGAAGATATCCCAATAGAAGCAAACCTTCTTTATATTTTGAAAAAAATTCTACAGGGACCACTGATCCTATGGTGCATAAGCTATAAAATGAGTTGCTAGCTCTCAAAAATCAAATGGCACAAGGGATTTCTTCTCCTCCTTCATACCAAAATATACCAAGGAGGACATTTCCCAACTAGTCATACCAAGGCAACACTGCCGGGAATCAAGGGCAACTGAATCATCTTCCTCCCCCACAGGGGAAGCTTGCCATTGAAGTGGCTCTAGCTAACTCGGTAGTTGGGTATCTTGAAACTAAATCTAATTGATATTTCTAACCTAATTTGAACCAATAAGATGACTCTAATCTCTTCATATAAGGGGAAGAAGAATTAGCTGGTAACTCTAACATTAGTTTCCTGAATTACCAAGATGAACCCAGAAGTAAATGTGAAGCATTTGATGGATCATATGCCATATTTACCAGGTCCCAGAACCAGTCATCTCAACAAGCTGATAAGGGAAAAATAGGAGAAGAATCTTGACCAAAAATTTCAATTGCCTAACAAATAACTTCGCTACCTTTCCAATCAAAGGACCTGGTGATCAACAAAAAAGTAAGTACCTCAAATATTCCTTCACCTTCTACTTCAAATTCACAAACCAGTCCTACAACTAGTAAAAACTAGATTGATGGATTGCCTTCCCCTATTTCTAATTCATTTCAGTCATTTGATATTATTGACCATGTTAAGAAGACCAAAATTCAAATGTCTGAGTTTGAATTCTTGCAATCCAACCCTGAGCAGTTGGATAGGTTGGTTAAATGTGTGAAGAATAAAATCATCCCTACAAGATAAGATGTTAGAAAGGTAACTCATGATCCCCCAAGGAACATGTCCACCCCAAATATCCTTGTCATTACTCTTCTTATTTCGCCTAGGAAGACAGAACCATTCTATGTTTCCCTGTTGATAAATGGTCATCAGCTAAACAATTGCATTATAGATTCTAGCACTTCTGACAATGTCATGCCCACTAAGATTGCAAAATCTCTTGGTCTCACACTAACCAATAATTTTGGGAGATGTTTCTCTATGGAAAATAAACAAGTGCCACTTCTAAAACAAATCAAAGATGCTCAGTTTGCATTTGTGACTTTTCTAGATAAGAGAATCAAAATGGCAGTCCTGGTGGCCAACGTTTCAGCCTCGTATAGCATCCTTCTTGGGAAAAACATTTACAAGGACATTGGTGGATAATTGAGCATGGACCTATCTGAGGTGAGGATCCCTGTCAAATGCATCATGCAGAGGCTACTCCCTGAGAAGGCATCAAAGTACGTTGTCACCCAAACATCAGCACCTGAAGCTCAAATTCTATTTGAATCTTCAAGAATGGGTAACTATTTTTTTACCATAGAGGAGGTTTATATTTCATCAGAGAAAAGTATTGTAAGTGATAATTCACAAAGTTCAGATAGAAGATTAGAGAATTCAACGATAGAATAAGGTGAAAAAGAATAATCCCTTCTAAATGAATAAAAATTTGAGGAAAGATCAGTTTCTAATGACGTATGGATTCTAGAATTTGATGGAAGCTATTCTTCTACCAGCTTTGGAGCTGGGATTGTGTTGATATATCCTCAAGGAGATATTTTTTCTTATTCTTATAAGTTGCAGTTCAGCAACACCAACAACACTGCTAAGTATGAATCTATGTTACTCAGGTTGAAGGCAACTCAAGACAAAGGTGTTAAACTCCTTCATGCCAAAGGAGATGTTGAGCTGGTGGTTTGTCAGGTGAGGAACCTATATCAAACCAAGGATGAAAGATTGTGCCATTATCACAATCTAGTTTGGGATCAAATTAAAAGTTTTGATGCTTTTAGTATTTCTATAGTGCCCAAAGAGTTCAATGATCAAGAAGATTCATTGGTTATTTTTGTGACCCTCATGGTTCCTCACTCTGACTTCAAAGGGAAAAGGTACACTATCGAATTGGTCTTTTGACCAAGTGTGCCTGATAATTCCAACCATTGGTAGGTATTCAATGGAGACAATCAAATCATTGCCTTTCTAAAACAGATAGATAACTTTTAAGATCTGTATTTTGAAGGTAGTAAGTCTCCACCACAAGAGTTAGCTCCTAGAACAAGCTCAAACACAAGTGAAGAATTTTTGTAGCTTAAAGGGAATAAAATCCCAAAAGGATTGGTTTCCCTTGAGAAACTATTTGATAAGCACAACATGTTCATCAAGCAGTAACAAATGGATTTAAGCTCCTCCCAGGAGTTTGATCAAATAAATTTGAGTACTAAGGAAAATTCCAAGATGGTGAACATTGGGAAGTGTTACACTCATGATGAGAAGCTCAAATTCACTGCTCTAGTCCACCATTACATAGATGTTTTGTTGTGCTCCTATGATGATCTGAAGTCGCTCAGGCCTGAATAAATTCATCATGAAATTCCTCTCAAGAGTGGTTCATTACCTCACAAGTAGAAATCTAGGAAATACAACCCCAAAATATCAAGTGCTATTCTATTTGAGATTCAAAAAATGTTAAAAGCCAGGATAATTTTTTTAATCCATCATTCCACATGGATTACGAACATAGTCCCTGTGAGAAAAAAGAACAGGGAAATTTGCCTCTGTGTGGATTTCAAAAACTTGAATCAATCCTCTCTAAAGGATAACTACCCTCTGGCCATCATGGATCAAGTCCTTTAGATAGTGACTAGTTTAGAGATGTTATCAATGTTAGATAGTTTCTCAGGGTACAATCAAGTAGAAGTCAGTGAATCAGACCAACATAAGACTGCCTTCACTACACATTGGGGCACCATTGCATATCACAGAATGCCCTTTGGTTTGATCAATTCTAGTGCCACCTTCTGGAAAGTAATGGACCTTGATTTCAAAGATGAAATGGAGAATTTTATTATAGGATATCTTGATGACTTGACTATTTTTTCCAAGCATCATCCTAATAATGTGCATCATCTACAACAAGTGCTAAAATAATGTCGACAGAATGGCATTTCTCTAAATCCTAAGAAGTCAATTTTTGGGGTTACAAAAGGTAAACTTCTCAGTCACACTGTATCTTGAGAAGGCATAAATATTGACTCAAAAAGAGTCAAATCCATCCAAGAGATTACTCTACCCACTAGTAAGACTGCAGTTCACTTTTTCTTTAGAAAGATAAATTTTCTATGAAGGTTTATTTCTGAGTTCATAGAGAAGACTCACCACATTGTGGACATGACGAAGGGAAAAGCTACTTTTTGTTGGACTGAAGAAGGCAAGTCAGCATTTCAAGATATTAAGAAAGCTATCGCCCATGCCCCGGTCCTAGTTTACCTAGATTATACCAAAGACTTCATAATGTACAGTTATGCTTTTGAACACACACTTTCAACAATTTTGGTTCAATAGAATGAAGGAGGTGTGGAATCTCATATATTATTCATGAGTTGTCCTCTCAAAGCTCATGAACTTAAATACTTAAACATGAAGAATCATGCTTATGCTATGGTAAAGGTGGTAAAGCACTTCCATTTTTACATCCTAAACTCACACACTGTTGCTCTAGTGCCTGATACAATGGTAAAGTCAATTTTAATTAAACAAGAGTTTGGTACCAGAAGGGATAATTGGTTTGCTAAAATTTAGGAGTTTTATCTTATTATTAAACCTATAAATCTTGTGCGAGGAAGAGGCCTCTGCCAATTATTCACTGATAACATACTAGAAGAAATAGGGCATGAAAAAATAGAAGTTGAAGACACGCCAATAGTTCTCTTTGTCACCACTACAAATGAGTGGTATTCGAATATTGCTCATTTCCTTACCTATGGTGAGTGTCCTACTCACCTATCTCGTAAAGAAAATAGGACTGTTAAGTTCAAATCTACCAATTTTGTCCTGTGGGACAATGGTCTGTATAAGAGGAACCTTGACGGGGTATTCCTTCACTACGTGGATAAAGTGTAGCAGAACAAACTTTTGGAATCCTTCCACATTTGGCTTGTGGAGGACATTTTTTTGCACTTGTGACTACCCATAAGATTCTATGAGCTAGGTATTTTTGGCCTACTATATTTAAAGATGCATACAAATGAGTACGTAGATGTGAACTGTGTCAACAGTTCATTGGAAGACCCAAATTGGCTACGTTACCTCTCAATCAAGTAGTAATTAAAGAGCCATTTCAGTAATAGGGAATTGATTTCATTGGTGTTGTAAACCCATCTTCAAGTTTTGGACATGATTATGTCCTTATAGCCATAGACTACTTTACCAAGTGGGTGGAATCCATTCCAGTCAAACATGTTACTTCAAAAGTAGTATGTAATTTCCTCAAGAAAAACATTATTTCTAGGTTTGGGGTCCCAACCAAGATTGTAACAGACAATACAACCTATTTCTCTTTTCATGAAATTACCCAATTTTGTTACAATTATGGGATTATCCTCTCCCACTCCTCTGGCTATTATCTATAAGGAATTGGTCAAGCAGAATCAAGTAACAAAAACCTAGTGACCATTATCAGGAAGCTAGTAGATGACAATCAGAGAACCGGGCATAAAGCATTGCTTGACGCTTTATGGGTAGATATAATTACACCAAAGAGGGTGATAGGTGTGTCACCATTCCAACTTATGTATGGTCTCAGTGCAAAGATACCAATCACCCTGGAATTACTAGCATTAAAGATAGCAAAGGTAGTAGAAGATTAAACTTATGAAAGTTTCATCAACAAGAGGATCATGTGCTTAACTGAACTTAATGAGCAACAAACTATGGTGGTGGATTGAATTGTTGTACATCAAAGTCTGGTGAAGAGACTCTTCAACCAAAAAGTGAAGATCCATGATTTTTAGATTGGAGATCAAGTCTTGTTGTGGGACAAGAGGAGAGAACCAAAAGGAATGCATGGAAATTTTGATTCCTTATGGAGAGGCCCATTTTCTATTCATCAGCTCAATGGTGAAAATAGTTTCTTGTTGAAGTATCAAGATGACATGCCATTCACTCTACCTCACAATGGGTGACATCTAAAGCACTTCAACTCTTGAAGTATCAAATAAGTCCAGTTGCACATTTATATATATGTATAGTCTTCCATTTGTTTTATGTTGTTCATTTGTTTTTTGTGCCTTTCTTTTTGGGTGGCATGAATCCGTATCCCAATGGCATACATAAAGGCACTGAGATTCTAGTTTCTACTCCCTTTGATTGTTTTTACAATTGATGGAAGTTTCCCAACTGGAGCTAGTTGTTATTCCCAAAATCTGTCACTCATTTTTGTGGATAACATATTAATTATTATGGTCCTATAGGCAAAAATAATATCTTCCTTTTTCAAAAAATGTTCTAAGTAGCCAAGTTTTTTAGTTAATCAAGCCTTTTTAGCTAAGGAAATAGTAGATTCAACAGGCAAGCTTTCACAAGGAGAAAGTTCCAAACACTTAGGCATTTCCTAAAAGTTACAAGGCTGGTTCAACGTCGAGGTTTAATCAAAAGACTTAATGGTGGGCTTCAAACAATTGGAATGAGCCAATTTGAACCATTGAACCCTGCCTCTGTAAGGTTCAATGGTTTAATGAGTTCAAAGGTTCAAAAAGAGTTAAGCGCTTCAATGAGTTCAAATAAGTTCAACCATTTCAAAGAGTTCAACGAGTTCGAAGACTTTAGCAAGTTCAAAAGTTCAATGGCTTCAGCAAACTTAAAGAAAAGAAGGCTTTGAAAAGTGAAGATTGAACTCCTAAATCGTTGAACCTTGAACCAAAAAAAATTGAAGGGTTTAAAGGTTCAATGCATTCAGTAAGTTCAACAGAGTTCAGTAAGTTCAACAGACTCAAAAAAGAACAGGATCCAAAAAATTCAAAGCTTCAAAGGATTCAAAGAAAGAGAATGAACCATTGAAGTTTGAACCAAAATGGTTCAAGGTTCAAAGGTTCAAAGGTTCAAAGTTTGAAAGAAAGCTTTGAGTGAATGAAGTGGAAGATTCTAAAAAGAAGTTTAAAAAAATGGTTCAACCAAAGAAGAAAAATAAAGTGAATGCGGCCCTTCACAAAACATTGAACCAAAGAGCTGATTAAACCAACGAGCTAATTGAATCACCTGAATCATTGAAGCATTGAATCGATGCACTCCCAAGGTTCAAATGTTCAAGGTTCAAAGTAGTTCAAGTGACTAAGTGACCATGATGTCCCCATGGATGTCAAATTCAAGGTAATAGAATATCTATTGATTTTCAAATATGGCACAAACATGAGAACACACTCAGTGACCAACTGAGGAAAGAGCTGAAAGAACCATCAGAAAGTGAGAAGATAGCTCGAGAGCTTAGATCACCAAGGAAGAACAAAATGTGGAAAGGAAAGAGAGAACAACTATAGGAAATCTAGAAATATCTATGGGAGATTTATTTCCAGTAGGTGAAATAGTCCACCAAGTGGACATCAGAGAGTGCAAACATTCAAATGCATGGCCTATTTTTTTGCATTAAGTAAAGGTGAATGGACAGCCGTGTAAGCATCATAAAGAAGAAAAGACAACCCATGCTTAGGAGGAGACATTTGAGATGATTCAGAATGCCAAAGTCAAGGATGATGACCTGATCTAGCATGGCCCTTTCACATATATTCAAGGCATTCAATTTAGCATGGGCCATTTTCATGAAACAAGCACATAAGTCTTTCTGGGAATGCTATATATTGTAATCTCCCATTTTGTATGAAATAGATCTCTCTGTTATCAGAAGTGAAACTCTGCCCAAATTGAAAGGCATTCCTAAGACTTTGAGCTCAGACTGTTAATCATATTTTGTTATTTAAATGAGAAATCAAGTGACCTTTTAGACTTTGTATTGAAATAGCTTATGTTATTTAGGAGATTGTTCTTATGTCTATTTCTTGAATACCATCTTGTCCATTTAATCAAATAAGTAGAATTAGTGGAAGTAAGCTAGAAGGTGTCCTAAAGTCGACTGTGGGAGACTTTGTGCTGCCATAATTATCTTTAGTCTGTGTTTTGTGCAAAGGATACTAGAGAGACTTTGAGCTCCCCTTATCCTTCATAATCTTTAATATGTTGTAGTTTTAGGTGGAGACTTTGGGCTGCGCTTAATTCTATTGTGTTACTGCATCCTAATCAGTGGGAGAAGCAACGAAAGACTTTGTGCTTTCATGGGTTTCTTGTGGTTACTAGTTACTACCCAAGAAGAATCATGTTGTTGGCTAAATATCACTTCTGAAAGAAGAGAAGTGCCTTTAGTAATTACACCATAATTCTCCTCTATTCTGTAAACATCATCTCTGAAAAAAGAGAGATGGATGGTATGATTTCACCCTTGTGTGTATTTTCAGCTTATATATATATATATATATATATATATATATATATATATATATCGTAGGGAACCTCCCCTTGATGAGAGGAGAGATTTATCTCATTCTGGATGTGGTCACCACACTCACTTTCCCGTATAAATCTCCTTGTGCTATGGTTGATATACCCATTTTGCTACCAGCCAGTTGGTGACAAAATATTCACCTAACATATATCACCATATTTTGTTGGACATTGAATATGGCTACGATAATTTCTTTGATAAAGTTACATATAACCTTGAAAGTCATAGATTGCATTAGAATAACTTCTACCCACTTTGTAAAGTAGTTAGTGGTAGTCAAAACATGAGTTTGTCTATCACTAGAATGAGGATTTAGAGTGCCAATGAAGTCTGACCCTCATTATTTAAAGGTTTCTTCAATTATTACCATTTTGAGAGGTAGAGCAATGAGCTTTGGCCTACCAATAAAATATTGACAAGCTTCACATTTGGAAACCCATTCATGCATATCTTTCAATAGTATAGGTAAATAATAATGACCTTTTAGAATTTTAATGTCATAACTAAGGATGAAAAATATCCTCCACAAGCTTTATCATAAAATCTTCCAAGATCTTATTTTGTTTTTATTTATCTACACACCTCAAAAAGGTACCATCCAAATATTTTTAAACAATGTATCATCCCAAATTACATACCTAGATGCCTTTAGTTTAAAAGTCCATATTTTATTGGGATTAAAATGAGCTAGGAATTATTTATAAGATAATAAAAATGCTATATCTTACCACTCTCCAAGGGAATTAAAAAAACTACCAATGTTAACTCTTCCTTTTCTTTTCTTTGAAAATCAGTGCTTTTGGAAATCAAGTATCAAATGCCTTGTCCTCTCACTAATTTTATAGGGTCGATATCCAAATCATATTCCTACACTTTAAAGATCTAGCTAGCTCTTTTTGACCCAGGTTATTTTTGAGTGAGAATTGATGTTTTTGTTGAATCTAAAACCATGATAATGGTATGATATTTCAAAATGTAAAAACTAAAATGTTTCATGGCTTTGAGCATAGTGTACATGCATTATTCTCTAATGTAAAACCTAAAATGTTTCATGGCTTTGAGCATAGTGTACATGTGTTTTTCTATTAGAGAATACTTGAGCTCATGATATTTTAATATAAAAATAATTAAGGAAATAGGGAACTCATTTCTCTCATCATTTTTTTGTACTATGATAGCCAATAGAGTATAACTAGAGCAGTAATAATAATCAATGAAGTCTTTATTAAAATCTGGACATGTCAAAACTAGTGCTTGAGTAATTTATTCCTTCATATAATTGAATGTTTTCTTACCATTATTACTCCATCTAAAGGAATATTTTCTACTCATAATTTTCATGATATGCCTAGTGAGTTCTATAAATTAAAGAACAAATCTTCTAAGAAGATTGACTTTACCAAAGAATGAATGAGTACCAAGTTTGTTGATTGGTAAGGATAACTATTGAATAACTTCTACTCTTTCTAGATTAATCTTAGTACCTTACTTGGATACTACATGTCCCAAGAGACTACCTTATGTCACTACAAATATGGAATTATTAGGATTCAGGGAAATACTATAGGAGCAACACCTTTCAAAAACCTTTCTTAGGTTTTCAAAATGTTCTTTTCTTTTTTTAGAAGGTTATAAGATCATCTAGATAATTTAAAATGATTTTTTTTTCATGTCATTGATCATCAAATCCATCACTCTTTTAAATTTTTCTCCTACTTTGATGAGACCAAAAGGCATTCTTTTGTAGGTGAAGGTTCCCCAAGGGGTGATGAAGGTTTTTTTAAACTGATCTTCCATGGCAACTTTGAATTGATTGTATATGAAGAAGTTGTCTAACATAGACATCATTTCAAATCCTTTGATGGATTGAAGTATTTTATCATGATTGGAAAGGGATAATTATCATTGAGAAATTCTTGATTTGAGATTGTATAAATATACATAAATCTTAACTTCTTTGTTCTTCTTCTGAATAGGTACAATGTTGGCTACCTAGGTTGAATTCTAAATTGGGATGATAATTCTATCATCAAACATTTTTTTGATTTCTTCATAGATGGTTCCAATAATTTTAAGATTACAATGCCTCACCTTTCTTTTGAATGGATTGATACTAGGTATTAATAAAATGTCATGCTGCATGCTTTTTGGTCTGAAAGATTTTAAATCTACATAACCCTAAGAAAATACATCTTTGTATAATTTAAAGAGAGAAATTAATATTATACACTCTTCTTTACAACATTATTTTTCAATTTTTACATACCTTGGTTCCTCCTTTGTGCCAATGTTTACCTTCTCATATTCAGGAGATCCTTTAGAATTTCCTTGAATCTTTTTCTTAATATCCCTATCATATTTGTCAAATATATCTTCTAAAGAGATGAGAACTTTTGGGATTTTATTTCCCTTTAACTAGATGATGTTATTTTGGGTAGATATTTTTTCATGTCGGGTATTAATGAATCCTATCCCTCTTTATCTTTGGAGGTAGAAGATTCTCTATACACATCAGGACTTTTATTGAAGAATAAATTTCTAAAATTATATTTTTCCTCTAAGAAGGAAATAATTTTCTCATACTTATTGAATAATTTCTAGTGTTTGATGTTGTATGACACACTTTGAAGGTATATCATTAATTTAACATAATGATATTCATCAATTTGTGGTGGAGGAATCATCAAGGAAGTAGAGATGGCCAATGCATCTACTTTAAAATTTGCTTTTTTAGGGATAACATTTATGTATAAATCCTAAAATGCCTCAATATAGTCCCAAAATCTAGTTCGATAATTCCCAAGTCTATCATTTCTAGCTTGACATTGACCTCATACTTTCTTAATGATCAATTTAGCATAGCCTTGTGCTTAGAGGTTCTGAATACCCATTTATTCTACTACTTGTAATACTAGTAACAAATCTTCATATTCAGCAGTATTATTAATACATTTGAATTAAAGTTTGTATAATAAAGGGAAGGATTATTTGTGTGGGGATGTCAATAACACATATGCACATGAATCAGTGGTCAAACAAATCTCATTAAATTCTAGAGTCTGAATGTCACTAGAATTTCCTTCTTTTAATTCAATGATTTCTAGATCTTTTTCAAACATCATCATGTACATTCCAAGTCCAATTTTTTTGTACAAGATATATGCTCTAGGATCATTATATTTTTGTACTAGGAGTTTAGCTTCTGGTTCTAAGAGCAACCTTTCATTAATTCCTTTTACTAGAATTACCACCTAAGTCCATTTAAGTTTGATTTTCCTGCCAATATATTTGTTTAAGGATCTACTCAAAAGCATTCCATAGCTAGGAAAAATGTTTATTAAAAGTATAGTCATCTTCATCATTTTTGTGGAAAGGCATCTAAAGAAACTTATGTATCTTTTTATCTATCTAATTAATAGAACATGCTTAGCTTCCATGTTGAAATAATACCCAAAACTTTTGGTGCAATTTAGTCCCAAGGCATGTGACACCTTAGTTGGTATGACATTATTTTAAGCCCTTGAATCAACTATACAATTGTTTAATTTATAACCACCCATGAAAAGTGGCACATATCAATGTTCAAGTCTCTCATTACCTAGAGTGGTGATGGATACATTGTTCTATAAATAAAAACCAGCCATCTTGATATGCACTCCATTAAAAGGAGTTTTAGAGACGCCTCCTTTGATAAACTTAACTAGTCCATCTAATTGTTTAGGATTGTTTTTAAGGTACTCAGTTTGACAAATATGAAACTTAGTTTTTTTCATATGAAAAATTATATCAAAATAAGAATTGATAAGTTATTCATTTTTAATCAAATGAGGAGGATTTGAACTACTAGAATTTTTTAGTTACTTGTCTTTAAAAAAATATGGTAACAAAGTACCTCCATTGAGAATAAACTTGGGGCCTATTACAACTTCAAAAGTCTCCTTTGATTTTGGTTTATCAGTTTATCTATTTTTCTTTGAAATTTTCATCCTTTCATTTTGACATCAGGTGAATACTACATATGAATGACTATTCATATCCTCAACATTTTCTTCATAATGATCACCTTCAGGTTCATACTAAAAGTAACCCATAATGGAGTCGCCATTGGGTTCATGGATTTTAGAATTGGAGGTGCCCAAAACACCATTTTTGGGTGGTTCTTCAATGGTGAAAATTTGTATCATCCTATCCATTTTAGGGCAATTTAAAACATCATGATCATTATTGGTGTGAAAAAAATAAGAGTAATGAATAATAGTTGGAGATGATTCAATAGCAAGTTGAGGATTTGGAAAAGGTAATCTAGTATAGACTTTACCATGGTCTCTTGGATATATATTTATATGGAACATTTTGAGATCAAGGAACATATTTATTTAAAGCTAAAATATCATTTATTATTTTTAAACAAGAGGGCCAGCTAAATTGTGCTCTTTAGTTTTGAAGGCTTCTTTCTTCATCTTTCCAACCATGATCATATCATCTTAAATTTAGGTATCTTGGGTTTATGCATCAGTCAATATCACAGGATGATTTCTTCATAAGAAGAAACTCCCTTTAGGTATCTAGGCATTCAAAAAGAAACATTTCTAATTCTTTACTGTGGGCATCATGGCTACAATGATTTTATGCACTAACTTGTTGAAATGGGATATAAAATACCTCATAGGCTCATGGTAATATTTTTTTATCTGAGACAATTGTGCTAATATATAATTTTCATCTTCGATAGGGTTTAACCTCTTCTCAAATTTATCCCTTGTAGTTTATCAATCTGGGATGGAAGTATCGGGTAAATGATGAAACCACTATATGAATCCTTCAACAAAGGTTTCCCCAAACAATCTAACTAACACATCTTTATGTTCAACACTAAGGATGCCACATGTAGAAAATAAATCTTTAATGTGTTCATCATAATGTTGTCTCCCATCACTAATGAATTTAGGGATGTTCTTTCTTGAGCCTTTTGGCAACTCATGGAGTTGAGTGCCTAAAGCCAATGGGCCTATAAAATCACCCTATTGTACATCAACCACCATATTTTAATGAATATATGTTTTATAAATAATTATTTCTATCGAAGAGAAGGTTATACTTTAAAACTATACTTCTTTTATTCATTATAGAGAAAGTTTGAAACTATATTATTCTTCCAAGTCAAAAAATGCATTAGAGATCCCCCTCTTCTTTACAGACCTTGTATATCTTTTATCAGTCAGGATGATGGAAATTTTCAAGGAGATATGATTATTATCCTTCATAAACAAGCACAACCACCCTTTAAGAAAAATCAACATGTTGCTCTTCCTCATCTAGCACTATTTCAGTTCTTTGAGATTGAGGATTATTTACCTTGGGTTCCAAGTAAACTACTGCAAATTAAAATAAAAATCTAATTATATAGATTACATCTAGTCAAGGTTTGGTTGAATGATTGGGTTCATATTTCTAAGAATATTCATGCAAATGGCTATGACTAAAAAATTATGGGTTGCATGGAAAGCACATAACATTCCCCATGGTAGGCATAAAAAATTATTTGTGAAATATTTGATATGTCATAACAAATAAAGATTTTACTACAATTTAAGAGACACAATTCTCTCCTCTATTTTGAGGAGAGGTTCCCTTTATTTAAAGCAATAAAAACTAACCCAACTATGTACAATATTTACAATTTAAATAGAAGGGGTTGGTAGGAACCACATTTAATTGAAAAATAAAATAAAAATAAAGGGGAAAACAAAGAGTTATGGGAAGGTGAATAAACATATATTTCACCCAATTACACAATGAAATAAATTAAAATGAGAAATTTACTTTAAGACTTCAAACAAAATTCATACTTGGAATAATGAGAAATACATTAACATAAGAAAAATTCATTCCCATTAAGGAAATAACCAGACACAAAGTTCAAGTAACTCTCCATTCTTGGATAAAGATTGAACACAAAGTTAACTTCTTCTTCCTATTCAAGTTTCACAAATCATGGACACAAAAAATCCCTTTTTTAATTATCATTTCTTGTATTTATAGCAAAGGGAATGGATTGACCCTTCATATTCCAAAATGACCTTTCGTATTCTATTTTGTTTTTCTATTCTACCTTTTATAATTATCAATTTAAAAAAAAGGAAAATATGGATTTACCAAAAAAAAAGTTAGGCTAAAATAGAAAAGAGAGATTACAAATTGTACTATTTTTTTTTTGTGAGTTAACAATGGATGCAAATGGGTTGATTGCACTTGAATCTTCCTTGAATTAATCCTTATTATGTTCATCCTTGAATTTTGGAAATCTCTTGACTGCTTCAAGAGATTCATTACTCTTTGGAATTACCACATGATGACAATGTGTGAACCATATTTGGGAAATGAATGTCAAAATAAATTGAAATTTTAAAAAAAAATCTAGTTAGGTGTTTAATTCTTCTAGTGAAATGTGGATTTCACCAAGAGTTGTCATTGAGGTTTTATTGAACTTGCCTTCATTTAAAAGATCTTCTTTGATTGCATTTTGTAATTGATCCTTCAGTTCATCCATAGTGTGTGCAATAGTTTCATCCTCTTTGTATAAGTGGTAATGAATCTTGTCTAGATTATTGAAAATAAATTTGAGCTTTCCTTCACCCATCTCTCTATTCTCTTTCAATTCCTCTATAACCTTATTCAATATTTCTATTTTTTGGAATATGCATTCTACCCAATTATAGGTGGTGTTATCATCTTCATTCTTAGATATTTCACCATCTACCATTACCTTGGGCTCCATCATGATCATCTCTTTTATGTCTCTAATCACTTATATGCATAACTTCAAAGTGGTAGTGTGGGATTTGATCTATACATGGATATATTATAGTTTTTTATTGATGAAATCATTTTTTTTCATGACTTTTTCAATGTATTTCATTCCATTCATGAGGAATTCATCTACCCATGCTTCAAGAGTGTTGTCATAAGTATTATATTTAATAATTATGGCAACAAAATCCTTGCTTATTCCTAACAAATGTGTCAGATCATCAACTTATGGTACCAAAGGGGTCTTAACTAGATTGATCAAGTAATTAACATAACTTGCCAATTATTTGATCTATTCTTTGAGTTGTTCCTGAGTCAACTCATCTTTTGTATACCTATTAATGATAATTTTAGTGGTTTCTCAAATATTATAAATATCACCATCTCTTTTTGCTTATTCAAGTGATATCCTTTTTATATTATAATCACCTACTATCATTTCTCCTGTCTTTATCAAAATTTGGCTTGGTAATTTACACAAACTATGCTCTTGAATAATCCCACACCAACCTAGATGTGTTCATTAATTTATTTGGTTCAAGAGTCTTTAAGAGATCAGCTACCACATCAAAATTTGGTAATTTGGCTTAAACTACCCTTTTTACTTTCTGTAACATTGGCTACATCCATTGCAACAAAATATATCTATAGGTAATACTTGGGTAGCTAATGGAGAAGGGGTGGGTTGATTTAGAGGAGGAGGAACTTGTGGAGATATAGATGGAAAATGTGGATTCTCTTCTTCAACCTTTTTAAATTTTTTTATCTCTAAGGATGAGGCTATGTATTATTGTGTGGTGTTTGGGATGAGTAAGATGGGGCTACCCAAGGTTTCAGTTGAAGATCATGATTTCATTGATTTCTTGTCTTGCTTATTTTTTCCTACCATAAGATTTTCCTAGCACTACTTTCCCAATTATTTCTCTAGATTGGGATATTCATCTCCATTATTTCTTGAAGTAGAGGAACCTCATGTCTCAATCAACACTTTAAAGCTTCTTCTCTTGAAGTTGATGGGGGGTCTTTCTTCAGAGGAGCTAAATATTTCACTCTCTTGAAAATACATGTGGTCAATCCAACCAAATTATTATCTAATCAATTTTTCATATGATACCACACTCTTTGGGTTCTCCATTGTAAATCAATTGATTATTTAGTTTACAAATTAATAGATGGTTAGGGTGCATTCACAATTGTGTTGGGATTGAAAAAATATGACATGTCATATATCATTCCTTCTAGAATCCATTAAACTATAAATGTTTCTATTTTATCAAGAGTCATTTGAATCCAATCTATTTGGACTACTTCAAATTCATTCATGCATTCAACCCAATAGTCTTTGAGGTGGGGCTTATGTTCATATGTAGATCCTATTCCTAGATTTTGATTTACATATCTTATGGTATCCATTAAGTTTTTACTAACATAGGTTAAGAGAGTGAATTCAAAGATGGCCTATTCTATGTCATGTGAATTTATAGCTATTTTTCAAATTAAATGACCCAATTTAATGGGGAAAAAACTTCAAGTACATGTTTTTCTCTATAATGCTTGTGAATAGTTGATAGTTGTTTATAAAGCTCAATGAGAATGATCATGTTTCTTACCAACCTTTGAATTCTCAAGGGGTGCCCTTCATAACCTCCAAACATGATATATGTAAACTTTTAGAAGTAAATGTAGTAGTTTCTATATTGGTGAACTAACTTGGCAACTTTTGTTGAAATCCATATACCCTAATCTTCTTCAAGAAATTGTACTGCTCTCATTGTGAAAGCATCATTAACTTAAGTGTAATGATTATTGATTTGTTGTAATGTGAGCTGAGGGAAGCACTCAAATACCTATGTAATTTATGTGATGGCCCCTCATTGGGAAAGACTTAGGTACTCCATCTAGGAAGATAATTAATATACCAAATATGATGTCGTGAATAATTGCTTTGAGGTTTGCATGTTTAGTAATTGATTGTGCAAATATTCACTGATTATCTCACCCCTTTATATGAATTAATTTTCTCAGTAAATGATTTACATTGGGATAACCATATAATGGTGGAAAGCTTTGGTGTCTTTGTTACCTCCTACTCAGTTCAACAAGGTAACCATATCTGAGAGCTCTTCTTTAAAGTTTGCTCTGAATAAGGGCTCTACGACCTTAAAAGGTCTCTCTCTCTTCTATTTCAACCAAAAATTTTTGATAGTGGTTAAGCATTTGATGGGATACTTATCCAAATATGCATCTCCCTATTTTATATTGATATTGATCAATTCACCATGAAGGGGAACCCTCAATGTTATGCTCATAGAAAATCCATCTAGTTTTACCATGAGTTATCTAGTTTTTTTCTTGATTTATCTTGTTTATGAGATATAGTATTTGGAAAAATTAAAACTAGATCCAAAAATTATACTAAATTTGGAAAGGTGGCTTCTTGAGTTAAACCACTCTCTTCAAGGCATTGAATGAGTAGTGTCAGGATTTCAAAATATAATATTTTATGAAAATATTCTAAATACATGTGATTGATATAAGTATAAAAAATATTTGGAGTATCATAGTCTAGGACCAGTAGTGACTCATACCCCATGTATCTAAACTTCATTTTATTAACCTTTAGGTTTACAAATGCCAAGTGAGGGCCAGAATATCAATTGGGTTAGGTGGTGGGAAATGAAGAATGGGTTAGAAAGAATGCAAGGTAGTGGAAATATGGTGGTTCTTTAAAGAAGTAGTCCATCAAAAAGAGATTATAGAAAAAAGGTGAAGAATAATGATCCAAGGTAAGCAACACTGATGATATTTTTGGGATAATTTTGACATAGATTCACTATCAAAAGTGTAGAGATAGAAAAAAATCATAACTTTAAAGTTTAAAAATGAGGAAAATATAGCCTACTTAAAATAAATATCAAAGCTCAAATTAGGAGAAATCATACCTACACATGCATGCACATTAGTAAAAGACACTACTCATGACTGTCATGTCCCTCTAGGATGCATGGGCATGAAGGCATGGCTGATTTCACAACCATATATTTTTGTTACCCCATCTATGGGGGGAAATGATTTTTGTTGTCACATCCATGTAGGTGTATGGGCATAAAAGTGCAGCTAATTTCATGCCATATCTCTAAATCTTTGTGATCATGGGGAATAATGACTTCAACCATCATGTCCCTTCAGGATGAATAGGAGTGAAGGTGTGGATACATTCATATCCATGTCTTTATGTCATTACATCTATTGATGTCAATGGTTCTAACCACCACATCCCTCTAAGACACACAAGCATGAAGGTGTGATTCCTTTTGTAGCTTGTATCTTCATGTATTCACATCCATATAGGATGGGATGATCGGCCATTCTTGATGTGGATGCACATGTCTTTAAAAATTTCTAAGTAAAAAGAATCCCCCTTATTTTAATTTCACTCTTTTTTGACACTTGTTATTTATGATGAGTAAAATGTTATGATAATTTTAGTGAATAACATATGACTACTTTAGTGAGGCCAAAGGGAATGGCCAAAAATTCATAGTGGCCATCATACATACAAAAATTTATCTTTGGGATATCATCCTCATGAAGCTAGATCTATTGATATCCAGAACAGAGATCTAACTTGGAGAAAAAATGAGCACCATGAAGCTCATAAATAATAGGGATTGGGAACTTATCCTTGATTGTGATGTGATTAAGTGCATGAAATTTAATTCAGAGACACCGTGACCCATATTTTTCATAGACAAGGAGAATAAGGGAAGAATATGGGCTAGTACTAGGGCAAATAATGCCTTGCTTCAATAAGTCTTGAATGAGTATCTCAATCTTGATCTTTTGCTAAAATAGGTAGTGTTAGAAACTAATGTTGGGAGGAATGATTCTAAGAAGGAGGTAAATATGGTGTTCCTCTAGCCATGAAGGTGGAAATCCCACTGGTTTAGCAAAGACACATGCATACCTCTACAAAATGGTTTTTAGATCAGAAGGATTAATGAAGACTATTGATGGTTGCATTTGAATGGAATAGAGCTAGGTAATGATGTTATGTGAATTATTATTAAGAATATTTTCCATGTAATGTGAAATTATGATGCTAAGAGACCCCAGTTGTAATCTTTTCAATGTGTGTTTTTTCCCATTGTCTAATAAATGCATCTAAAGTTTAGTAAAATCTCATAAGATGGGTCTAAGTGTGCATAACCATTGAGATCATAAAATAGCATCACATCCACCTAAGGGAAAGGTAAACATGTTAGAGCACAAGTTATAATATCTAATAGAGATATGCACATTGAGACACCTCTCTTTTCAAGGTAATGTGCCCCCATTGTCAATCATGACTTCAAAGTTGGAGTAAGGATGGATAAAACAATCAACTTGGTTGGTGATCTGAGGGTCAATGAATTTATGAATGCTACCCACATCGATGAGTATTATGAGAGGAAGATTATTGAAAGAGCCCCTGACCTACATGGTTTTTGGGGTGACTCATGCTAAAGCATAGAGAGATCTCTGGTTGGTCTTCCTAAGAAGTAGGTTCCACCATCGATGGAGCTTCTTTTGGATCATTTGCTATATCTTGAGAATCTTTGAAAACTTTAGTTTTGGGTAGAGAATCCACATCTAATAGGTAGAGATTTTTCTCTACACATAAATGTCCCCAATTAAATTTTTCATCATAATTATAACATATTCCTTTTTCTCTATGGGCTCGCATCTTTACTTTAGTCAAACACTTGATAGGAGTGATTCTGGGGGCTGACATTGTTTGAGATTGTTGTGGAATTATATTTTTGAATGAAGTAAAATTAGATTTGAATCATTGTTGAGCTATGATCTTGCCCTCTACCAACTTATCCAACCCTAGGGATTCCATCATTGTGTTGGTCTAGAACATTTTGACCTCTGATCAAATTGCATCCTTCAATCCACTTACAAAACAAATCTTGAAGAATTCATCAGACAATCCCTCTATGTGATTGGCTAGTTTTTTAAATTATGTATGATATTCTCTTATGGTTCTTATGTGGAAAATTTTAGTGAGTGATCCAATGAATTCATCAAAATCACCAGGGCCAAACCATTGCAAAATGAGGGTGTAAAAGTTAGTACATATAGGCTTCTCATGACCCTTGATATACCAATAATAACATTGAAGGGATTCATGTTCCAATGAAAGGATGTAAAGAGGGATCTTGTTGGCATCAAAATTATTATGTAGAATAAAATATTCTTCTTCTTGATAGATCCATCTAGTCAGATCTACACCATTGAATTGAGGAAAATTAAGCTTCAACCCATAAAAATTATTGGAAGAAGAAAACCTAGTGTCTGAAGAGGACTCTGGATGTTGTTTGTTGTTCATGGTGGTATGTTGAAGATTACGGCTAAGAATTTTTTCATCAAGATATTTGATGTGGGTCTTGAGGGTAGAAAGTCCATCCTCAATGTTTTTTTCTCCTATTCAGGTTACTACCATGACCCGAATAACATTTTTTTTTGTTTCTATTTTCTATCTAGATGCAAGTCCTCTGGCAGTGTTTTGATGCTTTGTAGATAGTTTTCTTAAACTGATAGTATGAAGATATTTAGGTCACTTATTTCTATCAAATATCTGGTTACAAGTCCTTTGATAATCTATATATGATCTACTAATTATTTTTTTTGATAGTTGACTGGAAATATTTTGAAATTGATATAAATGGGCCCCAAGTTTTAATGGCTACTTAAAGTTTTAAAGATATCACTTTGGCCACCAATGCTGTCTAAGTGAGTACCATTCTCAAAAACAAAATTGGCCATAGATTTACCTCTAAGCAATAGCTCTTGATTTTCCTCACAGATGGGAACTACTCAATTGGGAAGGGCCCATTGCCCTTTTTGTTGGTAGGTCCTCTCAATGGGCCAACTACTTTGGAGTTCCTATGGTACTCCTCACAATGAGTTTTAGGGATTTCACCCAAGCACTTTCCATAGTTATATGGTTAGGTTTTTACCCTAATCCAAAATAGATTATTATGATATATAAAAATACTTAAATTATGCAACCAAATAGAGTTAAGTCTACCTAAAAAATTATTAAAATGAATTATATAGCATAACAGAGTTAATACTTTCTATAGGAAAAACATTGGCTTTAGAAAGAGCTCTAATACCAAATGAGAGGATCCTCCCGTAACAACTTAATGAAAATGCATGAAATAGATAATTAATTTACTAAAAATGTATTAAATAACATATTTATATGATTATCAGAAACACCAAAGGGATTATATTGATCACATGCCACTTTGAGGGGGCAACCTCGTTTGAGCAAGCCCAATACAATAAATTCATGGATGCCTTCATTGGCCTCAACACTTACTTATATACTAAGTAGAATCTAAGAAAATACTACTTCTCATGAATGTGGGATAAAAAAAAAAGCTCACAGGATGAATTACAAAGCATATGTATCCATAGAAATTAATATACTAACAAAATAAAGAGAAGGGATCACATGGGTTCCTAATAGGTAGATGATGGAGAAGGGGTGGACTAATTTGGAAGAGGAGGAACTTGTGGAGATATAGATAGAAAATGTGGATTCTCTTCTTCAACCCATTTACATTATTCTATCTCTAAGGATGAGGCTATGTATTATTGCGTGGTGTTTGGGATGAACAAGATGGGGTTACACAAGGTTTCAATCAAAGATCATGGTTTTACTAATTTCTTGTCTTGCTTATTTTTCCCTACCATAGGATTTTCCTAGAATTGATTTCCTAATTGTTTCTTTGGATTAAGATCTTCATCTCCATTTCTAATTGAACTAGAGGAACATGATGTCTTAATCAACACTTTAGATCTGCTTCTCTTGAAGCTGATGGGGGTTCTTTCTTCAGAGGAGTTAAATATTTCACTCTCTTGAAACCACATGTGGTCAATCCATCCAATTTATTATCTAATCAATTTTTTGTATGAGACCACACTCTTTTTGTTCTCAATTACAAATTTACTCTTTCTTTGATTTAAAAATTGATAGATGGCAAAGGTGCATTCACAATTGTGTTGGGATTAAGAAGATATGACTTATCATATATCATTCCTTATAGAATATATTCATCTGTAAATGTTTTTATTTTGTCAAGAGTCATATGACTCTAATATCTTTGGACTAATTCAAATTAATTCGTGCAATCAGTCCAATAATCTTTGAGGTAGGGCTTATGTTCATATGTAGATCCTATGCCTAGATTTTGATTTACATATCCTATAGTATCCATGAAATTTTTGTTATAATAGGTTTAGATATTACCAATTATATGTCATGTGCATTTATAGTTAAATTTCAAATGAAATGACCCAATGCAATGGGGAAAAAATTCTAAGTACAAGTTTATATTTACAATACTTGTGAACAACTGATAGTTATCTACAAAGCTCAATGAGAATGATCTTGTTGCTTACCAACCTTGGAAGTCTCAAGGGGTGCCATTCATAACCACCAACCATGATATATGTAAACTTCTAAAATTCAATGTAGTAGTTGTCATATTTGTGAACTAATTTGGAAACTTTATTTGAAATCCATATATCCCAATCTTGTTCAAGCAACTAGACCACTCTCATTGTGAAAGTATCATTGACTCAAGTGTAGTGATTATTTCTTTGTTGCAATGTGAGTTGAGTGAATCACTCAAATACCCATGTCATTTGTGTGATGGTACCTCATTAGGAGAACCTTAGGTAATCCATCTGGGAATCTAATTAATATATTAGATATGATTTCATGAATAATTGATTTTAGGTTTGCATGTTTATCAATTGATTGTGCAAATATTCACTGCTGATTACCTCACCCCATTATATGAATTACTTTTATCTATAAATGCTTTACATTGGGAAGCCCTAGTTTATTCATTACCTACTACTTAATTTAACAAGGTAACCATATCTGAGAGCTCTTCTTTAAAGTCTACTCTAAATAAGGGCTTGAGGAACTTAAAAGGTCTCTCTCTCTCTCTCTCTCTCTCTCTCTCTCTCTCTCTCTCTCTCTCTCTCTCTCTCTCTCTCTCTCTCTCTCTCTCTCTCTCTCTCTCTCTCTCTCTCTCTCTCTCTCTCTCTCTCTCTCTCAACAAAGACTTGTTGATAGTGTTTAAGCATTTGATGGGATCCTTATCCCAATGTGCATCTCCCTATTTTATACTGATATTGACCAATTCATCATGAAGGGGAACCCTCAATGTCATGCTCATAGAAACTCCATCTAGTTTGCCCATGAGTTATCTAGATTTTTTCTTGATTTATCTTGTCTATTGAGTTATAGTATTTGGAAAAAGAAAATACTAGATCCAAAAATTATACTAAAGTTGGAAAGGTGGATGCTTGAGGTAAATCATTCTCTTCAAGGTATTGAATGAGTAGTGTCAGGATTTCAAAATATAATATTTTATGAAAATATTCTAAATCCATGTGATCGATATGAGAATCAAAAACATTTGGAGTCTAACAGTCTAGGACTAGGAATGGATCATACCACATGTATTTAAACTTTATTTTATTAGCCTTTAGGTTTGCAAATGCCAAGTGAGGGCTAGAATATCAAGTGGATTGGGTGGTAGGTAATGATGAATGGCCTGGAAAGAATGAAACTGGACATATGGTGGTTCTTAAAATAAATAAGCCATTAGAAAGAGATTCTAGAAAAAAAGGTGAAGAATAATGATGCAAGGCAAGAAACACTCATGATATTTCTAGGTTACTTTTGACATAGCTTCATTATTAGAAGGGTAGGGTAGAGAAAAAATCAAACTTCAAAGTTTAAAAATGTGGAAAATATGGCCTACTTGGAATAAATATTGGAGCTCAAGTCGAGACACATCACACCTATGCATGCATGCACATAAATAAAAGACACTACTCCTAGCCATCACGTCCCTTTAGGATGCATAGGCATGAAGGCATGGCTAATTTCACAACCACATCTCTATGTTACCCCATCTATGGGGGGAAATGATTTCAGTTGTTGCATTCCTTTAGGATGAATGGGAAGAAAGGTTAAACTAATTTCATATCCATATATCCACATCTTCATGATCATGGGGGATAATGAGTTCGACCATCTTAACCCTTCAATATGCATGGAAGTGAAGGTGTGGATATTTTCATAGCCATGTATTTATGTCATTACATCTACCAATGTTGATGGTTTTAACCACCACATCCCTCTGAGCCATACAAGCATGAAGGTGTGATTGATTTTGTATTTTGTATCTCCACATCTTCATGTCCATAGAGGATGGGATTACCGACCATTCCTAATGTGGATGCACATGTCTTTAAAATTTTCTAAGTAAAAATAATCCCTCTATTTCAATTTCACTCATTTTTTACACTTGTTATTTGCGACAAGTAAAATGGTATGACAATTTTAGTGAATAAGATATGACTAATTTCGATAGCTACAACTTTGATGCCTGATCCTAATGAGTTACTTTCTATGTACTCATACTATGGTTCAATCCTTGGTCATATGGTATTTTAACACTTGGTCACAACCAACCCAAGGGGGATTAAATTTTTCTTAAAAATTTGAGTCATACTTTTTCACACCCAAAAAATTATACAAAGTGGATATCTCCTTTGTAAGAAAGAACATCAAACTTTGATCAATTTTAGCTTATAGTTCCTTGTAAGGTGCCCTTTTTTCAAAGTGTGATTTTTTTTGACATATACACACTAGTGTTATTATTGAGACTTATAAAATTGATCCTCTATAATTTCATTAGGGTGATTTCATATCCTTGTCTTTCTAGCACCATTAATTTAGCACATACCTACATATTACAATGTATCATAATCAAGTTCTGATTCTTACACCATTCAACTATCTCGAGTGGAAATTCAAAATACAAATATTATTAAGTAAAGGCTCACATCGAATCACTATGGTTATATAAATAGAACCAATAATTTTTGTAGATAATTTGAAGTGGTTTAATAGAATTCATGAATCCTATAGTCTATTATGCATTTCAATGTCTCCCAACTTGCTCTTTCCTATTGAATATGAACCTTATCCTAATGATGTTTGGACCATTTTGGAAAATATATATGGGGATCATGATATAATGAGAGGTCATAAACTAGAAAATGAGCTCATTAGTTTGAGCCCAAACAATTTTGACACTATATATGACTTTTTCAAAAATTTAAATCACTTAGTTTGTAGTTGAAAATGTGTGGCATAGACAAAAAGGATGATCAATTGATTCTTTTCATCCTTGCCAAATTGGGTTCTAATTATTCGATCTTCGTTTCTACCTTCCACACCACGAAGCATGACCTTGGAGATACATGGACCATGTCATCCTTGGATGGTTTTGATGTTGACTTGACTTACGATAAAGATAAGTTTACTCATTTGGATACATTGAAGTCCTCTAAATTACATGGCTTAATTGTGATTTATGAAAAGTATAAGGCTTAAATTAGTAAGGAGAAAAAACATAACAAGAAGGATAAAGAGAAAAGAAAGGGTAAAATTTTTAATCCTAAGTCCAAAGCATCAACTAAGTCCTCCTCTTCAAGTGGGAAACCTAATAAAGAGAGATTCACATGTGCCTAATATAATAAAACTAAGAATGATGAAACAAAATGTTTTAAGAAACATATTTCCCAACTAACAAAGATGTTTAAAAAGCATAGTAACAATGTCCTTGAATTATCATGAAGAATTCATCATTGTAAGAGTATTTTAAAGTAAAATACAATAGTAAGGAAAAAGTTAAGGGTAAATCAATTGTTACAATTGCATCCTATCCTTCCACATGGGTGATTGATTGAGGTTCCTTACACCACATGGATTTGTCACAATAAATTTTTTTCAGCTTGGAGACTTATTTTATGAATTTCATTTATTTGGGTGACGATACTTCTAAAGAATTTAGTGGGAGAGGATCTATTGAAGTAAATGATGAGACCTTTCAATATATTCTATGTATTCCATCATTGTCCACCAATCTCCTATCTATTTATCAATTCATTCACATCAGTTTAGGCAAGGCAATTAAGTTCATACTTAATTATATGGTTATTAGGGAAGTAAAAAGTGACTCTATAGTTACCTTTAGGAAAATAGATCATTATTATTAGTTGTACACTTTATCACATTTTGCTTATGATAAAATTTCTACTGATCTACTCACTCATACAAATGGGGTTACTAAATTATGTCATGAGTGATTTGCCTATCTCAACTATCACTACCTAGAGCAACCCAGTGGTAATGAAATGTTTCTAGGGTTGCCACACTCATTTTTTTGATGGTGTTTTCTAGTATTGCATACTTGTTAAACATCTTGAAGAGAAGTATGAAAAATTAAAATCATGGATAGCTACATAGATATTGGAGCTAATTCATAGTGACATTTCTTTCCCATTTCCATCTCTTTTATTCAATAAGACTAAATACATGCTTATATTCATTGATGATTTTTTGAGGTATACTTGGGTGTACTTCCTTAAGAAGAATTATAATGTCTTTGATCATTTTCAGGACTACAAGGCACTTTTATAAAAAAGATAGATAAATCAATCAAAATTATGTGTATAGACAATGGTGGTGAGTATATTAGTAATCATTTTGATCAATTATGCACTTCAGAGGGAATTGAACTAAAATATACATTTATATAAATCCCTCAATAAAAGGGTGTTGTAGAATGCAAAAATGTTACAATTAACATAGGGTTGATTAATTCACCATTAAAAATAAATGTTAATGATTAATGTTTTATTGCTCATAGTAGATAGGTTAGATTATTAATTTATTTAGAACCTTATATATATATATCTCAAATAAGGAATATTGTTACTCTCATATGATTTAGGAGGTTTGTTGTTTATAACCCTACTTCATAAGTATTATAGTATAATGCCTTCCCTATTATATAGGGAATATTCTAGGAATACTATTATGTATGAATACATGATTTTAAATCTATTCATATTGAACAAATAAAATATTATTTATCCATAAGATTTGGTATTAGAGCCAACAAAATTAAGGACCTAGGGAGGAACTCGAACACTCCAACAAAAATTCCAAATATTCTACAATCATTTTCCATCATAAAAGGCTAAAACCAAGGTACTAAAATCCAAGAAGAGAATCAAGCTTGGCAGCCCAATCTAGATACTAGTGTAGAATTTTAAAAAAAAGTGAAAGTTATTTAGTTTGAAGACACATGGTTGGACTAAGCAAGGTGACTTGCTATAGTTTTTATGGCCTATAGTTGATTTAAATGTCTTTCTCTAAACAAGGATTCTTAAGAAGTATATATTATGATTCTAAGGATTCTCTACTAGTATTAGATTCCATGTCGTCCTTTTATAAATAAAATAAACCTGGAATAATAAATTAAAGCCACCTTTCACACATCAATGTGCAAAATTGAATCTACGACATTTTAAATACCATATGATTCATCCTTCAACTAAATCAGTGAATTGGGCATCATGTATGGAAATATTAACATTTTACATTACAAAAATGGTGTAATTAATCAAGGCTAGAGGTGAATATGTTGAATTCTCTACCAACAAAGTGTATTAAGATTGTTGGTATAAATAGTTTAGCTTATACATGAAAATTCTAAGTTTATAAGCTTAAATCATTGAACAAAGGCACCAAAAACTACCTTTTAAGACTTAAATATATAGTTATAATCCTCTAAAGCACCCAACATAATCATTATTCACTACATTTTTTTAAAACTACCTATTTTGAAAACCTGTGGTATTCCATAAGAGTGTGGTTTTGCTTAAAACTCTGAGATTTTTAGCCTTTACATACACATTTATTCTTTCATAGACTTGATATGATGCATAGGCATGTTGGTATAATTATACTTTAGAAAAGAGGAGATTGAGGTCCAAATCCTCCAAAACTAACTTTTAGTATAATTTTATTTTCTTTTATATTTGATAATTCTACTAAATTTAGTCATAACTAGCTAAATTTAGATAGAAAAGTCATTAAAAAAATTTAAAAAAAGGTGGGGGAGAGAAAAAGTAAAAAAAAATATGCAAAATAGGCCAAAGAGCCCAAAAACAAAAAAATTACAAAAAATTCAATTTTGGTTTTTGAAAAGAGTGAAATCATTGTATTATATCATATATCAATTTCAATAAAAATTATAATTTTATTTACATAAATCATAAATTTTTAAAACTCAAATTAGTGTTTAGTACAAGTGATGTCTCTAACTCATGATTATGGGTAAATTCATTACATTGAGTTACAACATACATAGCCTAACATAGTTACAAAAATGATGTCTAGGCATTGACCCTATAAATTTTTAGTGAGAAATAAGGCATATGCACTCATATCCATCCCCCCATTACCTACTTATTACAATAAAAGTCATAAATATTGAAGGTGAAAATCCCAAATATATAAGGAATTTATGCCCACATATGTGGAATTCCATCTAAGTAGGTGCTAATGATTGAATGAACCCATTTTAGTATTGTCTAGGTACCATGTAATAGGTCCTATTTCAGGTAAGTTAATGTTTCTTTCACATATCTACATCTATATATAAAGGGATATATTTTTCCATATATTGATAGGTATATAGGAGAGACATGTATACAGAAAGGTCTAGTATATTGGTTTGACAGTATATAGAAAGGGAAACCTTGATAGCTGGAGTGATAAGGAACTATTCCATTACTTAAAATCTTAAACATGGTTTCATAACAACCAAATTTATTTTTACTACATTCTCAATTACTCAAAGGTAACAAATAATTTGCTTGGAAAATAAAGATCAGATCTTAATTTGAATTTGAATAAATTTGTCTTGTTGTATATGGTTCCTACACCCAACATGTAATGACCAAAAATGTAAATATGATAAAGCCAATAAAAAGGTGAAATTGATTATAATTTTTAGGGTATAAAATGAGGTGCAACCACACATCCATGACTCCTAAATAGCTAAGTAATCTTGGGACAAGCTATAAATAGTATATGAGGCAAAAATATAAGAGCATTATTCTACATCTACAAAGTCAATTTCACTCTCACAAATTTATATCAAGTGAAACATTAGAGGCCTTTATTATAAATTTTGAAATAGTAAGGGCATTAATATAATACTTGGATGAAATGGACTCATATGACTCTCTTGTACCCACCGTCTTGATAGCTCTGCCACCTTCATACAAAAATTTTCTAACCACTTTAATTGTCATAGAATAAAAACCATGTTTTGAAAAACTATTAAATATGTTGTAATAAGAAGAGTCTTTCAATAATTAAGAAGAATAAGAACATGTTCTCACTTCAAAAGGTCAAGAAACCCATAAATTATTTAAATCCATTGTCAAAATAGAGTCCTTGATAGAATCCACAAGGGAGTAAATCATAGAAATAATGTCTCATTTGTGGTCGTAAGGGACATGAACTCAAATATTGTTGTTATAATACATTTCAAAAGGTTTATTCAAGTGGCCAAAATCCCACTATCCAATAGTCATCCCCATCAAGTCAAAGTAAACCACATGGACAAAAAAAGGAACTTGGTAGAAGAAATCAAATCAACAAGGTAACATTATTGAACATGAAGACAATGACAAAGATGTAGACTTTATGTACTCTACTAATTTCAATGAATAATCAAATTAAAAAAGTGTATTTGGTATGTTGATTCAAGTACAACTTGACACATGATATGATGAAAATAATGTAACATTGTTGAACATGAAGATAATGACAAAGATGGAGACTTTATGTACTCTAATAATTTCAATGAATAATCAAATTAAAAAGTGTATTTGGTATGTTGATTCAAGAACAACTTGACACATGATAGGATGAAAATACTAGTTTTTCACTTTAAATGACACACCCAACCAAAAAAATGTTTTCACTTTAAATGAAAATGTATAAGGAATTGGTAATATTTATTTACCTCTTATCATACAAACGTGTTTAATCACACATGTATTATATTTAGCTAGGTTAACCAAGAATCTCGTTTTAGTCAATCAAATCTTAGACCACAATCTAAAGATTAACTTTGATCGTAAATGTGGAATAAAACTTGTTTGATTAGAGATTAATCCAAAAACTCCAAAATTATTAAATGAGCATCATATATAAGCTGAATGTTTCAGCTTGAATTTATTCAAAAAATAATCAGGCACTTATTGCAAAGGACACAAACTCAGCACAATTGTGGTGCATAATATTTGGTCACATAAATTTTGTATCCTACACACTCCACTATTTTGACATGGTAAGAGGGTTTCCACCTCTCAAAAAGGAAACAAATAAATGAAAAAAATGTTTATTAGTAAAGCAACATAGATATCCCTTTCAGACAAGTATATATCAAGCCTATGAGAAACCTGATATGGTGAATACCAATCTATAAGAATCGATGACACCTAGTCATGTTGGTTTTAATCACTTCATGCTCTTTGTTTATGATTTATCCATAAAAATGTGGGTTTACTATCTAAAATCAAAGAGTCAATGCTTTGAAATTTTAAAAAAATTCAAATTTGTTATTCAAACAAAGACTAGTAGGAAACTCAAAACCCTCCACTCAGAACATGGGGGGTAATTCACTAATAATTAGTTTAAATTTTTTTTGCAAGAAAACAACATTTGTTTTCAAATGCCACATCCACATATGACACAACAAAATGTTATTACTAAATGGATAAATTATATTATAGTGTAAATGGTTGGATGTATGCTACATGATTCAAGTTTGAAAAAGGACTTTTGGGAAGAGGAATCCAAAAATGATGTATATATTCTCAATAGATTTTCCACTATAGCTCTTGATGGGGTAACACCACATGAAGCATGGTCAGGAGAAATCCATCTACAACACATCTTCAAGTTTTTGGATGCTAACAAAGTATGCACCTTCCTCAAAGGGAGAGAACTAAATTTGACATGAATTCATAAAAGTATTTTTTATTATGGTGCAGTGAAGAATCAATTGCCTGTATAATAATGGATCCAAATACCAATGAATTCTACACTAGCAGGGATGTTGAGTTTTTAGAAAATAAAGAAGGAAAAACTACTTCTATAAGCTCACCTAGTAAACTATTCAGTCTCATAGAAAACATAGAAGATGTAAATCCCCTAGTAGAATACAATGATGATGATGGGTAAAATGGTGTATCTTGAAAACCCACATGAACCACTCAACGTGTGCCTAAATGGTATAAAGGTACAATACAAGATGCTAAATTAAATAATGTTCTAGATACTTCTATCACTGGACCAAGTAGAGATAGTATGGTTTGAGGAGAGGTCAATTTGGCATTAATAAGTATAGTTGTTGAATATGTTGAGACATCTACAAATCAAGAATACCTAAATTCAAAACCTTAGAAACATTCCATGGATGTATAATCTAACTCACTATGAATAACAAAACATGGTAGCTTGTAGATATTCCACCATAGAAGAAGCCAATCAATTATAGATAAATTATAAATTCAAAGTACAAAGCAAATTGAAGTATTGATAAACATAAATAAAGGTTAGTTTTAAATGGGTATGCTTAGAAATAAGACATTGAATATGAGGATACATTTGCTCCCATAGCTAAGATCAAAACTATCAAGATGATTTTTAATCTAGCTACATAGTTTGAATGGACAATACATCAAATGGACATAAAAATTTCTTTTATTAATGTATACTTAGAATAATAATTTTACATGACTCAACCATAATGTTTTATCATACAAGGAAAATAAAATAAAGTTTCTAGACTTGTCAAATCATTGTATGGTCTTAAACAATCTCCCCAGGCATGGTATATCAAAATTGATGAGCATATCTTAAAACATAGATTCAAAAAGAGCCCACATGATCCCAATATCTACCTAAAATAGAAAGTGGGGAAAGGAAATCATTTTTGTATATGTAGATGATCTAGGTCATCATTGGAAGTTCAGTTAATATGATTGAGTCAACATAGAAGGATCCAAATCAATAATTTGACATGATAGATCTTGGGCTTTTGTATTATTATTTTAGTTTGGAGGTTTGGTAGAAATAAAATCAAATCTTTGTATCTTATCTCAAATATTCGAAGACAACATTCAATAAATTTTACATGATGGATTGCAAGCCAATTTCCACAGTTATAGAGACAACACTTCAGTTCTTTCAAGCATATCATCATCATACATAAATGCAACTCTATAGCAGTGGTTGATAGGGCATCTCATTTACTTTACTTATATTAAGCCAGACATCAGTTATGATGTTAATTATATTTCACAATTCATGTAAGAGCCCAAAGTTTGTCACTAAAAAGCAACAAAGTGAGTATTGATATATATAAGAGGAACCATGGATTTTGGCCTAGGATACAAGAAGAATGATAATTTAATTTTGATAAGATATTTAGATTTAAATCATGCAAGGAACATTGATGACTATAAAATCTACTTTAGGATTTGTATTGGTTTTTGGATCTAGACATATATCATGGGGGAGAAAGAAACAAACTTGTGTTTCAATATCTTCCATAGAATTAGAATATCACATAGTAGGAGGAGTTTTCTGTGAAGTGATTTGGCTCAACCATATACTTGAATAATTATGAATATCATGGAATCATCCAATAATGCTTAATGTAGACAATGAAAAATTAGTGAAGCTTATTCACAATCCTATTTTTCATGAATGAATCAAACACATTGAAGTGCAAGTACATTTTATTTTTGAACATGTTTAGGATAACATCATTGATATCCAATATTTCATAACATATCAACAATGTGTAAATTTTCTCATTAAAACACTTGTGTGGGAATGTTTTTAGGCATTAAGATAATTTCCCTCTTGTTTACTTGAGACAATGTTGAATTAAGGGGGGAATGTTAGGATTTAAACCTAGGGGTCATTAATTCACCATTGAAAAATAAATGTTAATGAGTAATTTTTTATTAATTATAATATGTAGGTTAGATTATTATTTTTTTAAAAATCTTCTATATATCTTTAAAATAAAGAATATTGTTACTCCAATATAATTTTGGTAGGTTTGTTGTTTGTAACCCTACATCATAGGGATAATAGGATAATTCCTTCCCTATTATATAGGGAATATTTTAGGTATTTTTCTATGTATAAATACATGCTTGTAAAACTATTCATGCTGAAAAAATAAAATATTATTTCTCTACAAGAAAGAATAGGTCCTTGAAGGAAATGGCCAATTATATGCTACACTCCAAATCTCTTGCACCTCAATATTCATCTTAATCAATAAAATGTGTTCATTATATATAGAACTGAGTTCCTCATAAGGAATCAAAGGGATTAACTCCTTTTAAATCATGGAGTGGTCGTAAACCCACAATTTAATATTTTTGAGTGTTTGGATCTCCTACTATGTCCCACATTCCTAAGAAGAAACATAAGGTAATGGAACCTCAGAGTCAACCTTGTAACTTTGTTGGATATCCTAAGGATGTAAAGGGATACATACTTATCCATCCCACTACTCATGGTTTTTTCATTGAGATAAGTGTTTTCAATAGGGTCATTCAAACTCCACACATGACACTTGTCCCTATTCCTTAGATGCACTAGATTTGATGACAATTTTGATGATATAGATCCACCTAAGTAATATCTTGATGATTTGGATTCTTCTTCTAGTTATTATGATGAGATTAATGATGAGGTCTTACCTCTTCCTTCTCTTAGACTATCTTTAGAGGATAAAGAATCTCCTCTTGGCTCCTTGATATTTGGTCCTATTTGGGTTAGACAGACACTACAAAGTGTTGTCCATTAGGTTAGAGACCCATCAAATACTCTATGAACACATTCATAATTCTAGAATATCCCATATGCATTCATTACATATGATTCTAATCCAAAATAATTTTTTGAGGCATTAATAACTCATGAGTGGTATAATGCTATGGAAGAGGAGTATTGTTACTTTATTAGGAACAACAGTTGGGAACTAGTCCATCTTACTAAGGGAAGATTTTTTTAATGTAGATGGATATATCGAATAAAATTTACAATAGGTGGGTCTGTATACAAACTCAAATCATGTTTAGTATCAAAACATTTTTATTAGGTACCTAGCATTAACTATATCGAGAGATTTTCCCAAGTTGTAAAAATGAACTCAATCCAATTGATTCTTACCATTTTTGCAATTCACTATTGTGATGTTCATTAGATGGATATGAAAAGTGCATTTCTTCATAGTAACCTCAAAGAAGAAATATATATGGAGTTATTTTTGGAAGATCCTTCCTTAGTTTACAGACTTCAAAAATGTATATATAGCATCAAACAAGGTCCTCAATATTGGTATACCACGATGGACTCCTTTCTTATTTTGACTGGGTTCACAAGATTCCATTCTAATCCAAATGTCTACATTTTATGCCAGAATCATTCACTATTGGTTCTAGCCATCTATGTGGATGACCTATTGGTCATATAGAGTTTTTCATCCACTATTATAGTAGTGAAAACTGATTTGTCTTACATGTTCTCAATGACTCACCTAGGCTCATTTCATTACTTCCTTAGGAAAGATATTTCTCAGTCTGACTATAGTATCACTATTGAAAAATCCAATTATGCTCTTTATTTATTTGCATGGTTTAACATGGATAAATGTATGCCATATCTAACTACCTTTCTATATGGTGTGAAGTTTTAGGCTATTTGTCTTTCTCCTTTTACAAATGCTACCTCATATTGATAACTAATTGTTAGTCTAATATATCTTATGAAAAATAGACCTAAAATTTTTGTTTATAGTGGGCATGATATCTATATTTATGCATGATCCACATGAGATCCACTAAAAATAAGATAAGTGAATTATCAACTGTATTTAGGGTATTTAGAGTTTTTAGATTCACTATGGAGCAAGAATTGATGTTGATTGTGTTAGAAGCACAATCACTAAGTGTATAGATTGAATTAGTGTTTAAAATTTCATTCATATGTACTTTAACATTCCTTAAACCATCAAATCAATATAAATATATAACAATGCATAAAGAGTCATTCATATGAGCATAACATAAGAAAACACACATATGAGTGGGGAACCCTCAAGGGGAATAAAACCCACTATGATCTCTAAAAATGTAATATAATCATATAAAACATCAAATTTTTTTCAACACCAACTCAACATGGAGCACCAACCCCAATGAAGTCAAGCACCCACTTGACTAGGTTTTGACAAGCACCTACTTACAAGGAAGCACCAACTCATGCACCTAATTTATTTTTATCACCACACATATAATTTACTATTATGGTCTCATTTTAATACCTTTTTCTTCTCTCTAATCAATATTTCATTCGCTTTTATTGCTTATATTCAAATAGGCCTAAACTACATTGTATATATACTATACTCATGGTTACACACCACTTAGTCAACCATACACCTTTAACCTCTTAGGTCAGTCATATAATAGGTATTATAAAAATTTATTAACATGGTTCAAATTAAATTTTGACCTATTTTGGTATGTAACAACTCAATTACACCTCATTTCTCTTTTAGGCCTCATGGAGACCTAATTGCATTAGGTCTATCTTCTTAGCATCAAAGCTTGAATCACTTGGGCCCAGATGGCCTTATCCAACAATTTAAAACCATTAAATAAATTATCATAAAACATCTAATGACCTCATACATGCTTGGTTAGACTTGTATCTTTTTTTCATACCATGAAACCTCTTTTAGGACAAATTGTCCTATTAAACCTATATACATCAAAATTCTAACTTGAAAAATGAGGATTAAAACACCCTTAATATATTGAATTATAAAAAAATAAACAATTAAATAGGTTATAAATTATATTAGGTTAATCACCAATTAATTTTAATGCTTTCACTCAAGAGATAAATACTCAAGAACATCTCTAGAACGAACTCACTCAGAACTGCCAATGTACCTTAAAGACTAGTCATGGTGACTTAGACATCCAACACTTATGTAGACACTTTTCATGAATTTTGATGCATTTAAATGGTCATATGAGATATGTATAACATTATAATATTAAAAATTAATAGTTTTTAATGCCAAATATTGGTCTTTCAACCAATTTATTGATCTTATATCACACAATCTTATCTAAACTAGTCAAGTCATTTTGTGAATAAATTTTAACCATATTCATTGAATTAAAAAACCTAATTAAAGAATAAAAATGACTTAGTAATAATATATAAATTATTCATTTACTTTATTACATCAATCTAACATGCTCAGACCCTCAAATCCACCTTCCAATCTCTACCTAGGTTTTTCACTATTCACACCATTAGGTCTGTCTGTGACTATAACTTGGATGACCAACTTAGCACACTTGAAGGATGAAACCTATCCATAAAAAATAATGTAAATTTAGTATTAGTATCTATATTCTTATTCCATGCATTTTATCTTATTGACCAACACAAATTTATTGATAAATAAGCCTATAACTATGCATTTTATATCTCATCTAACTAACCACCACCACTAGAGATACCTAGGAGAGTTGAATACATGCTCCAATATCTTGTATATAAATTTGAGTCCATTATGATCTGATTTGAATAATATATTTCACATCAGGTCCTTATTAAGTTTTTAGGTAGGTTTAACATGAATTTTGGTGTTAACGATTGTTCATAAAAGACTGCCCCTTAAATCCAAAACCAATGCCTAAAGATCTTATCTAGGACCCTTACCCATCTCTCCTTAATAGCTAAGGTTCCCATGTAGATGTTACACATGCCAAAAAATTTCATAAAGTTCTTCTCAACATTCTTGAATAACTTATATTACTTTTGTCCATGTTCACATAGGTAAAACTTGCGTTGAAATTTGATCTTCATATCTCATTAGGCCAAGCAGGGTCTAGGAGTGGTTTAGGTGCAGACTTGATCTAAATATCCTACCCCTTTAGGATCACCCTAATACACTCATGGATGCTTATACACCTTACGCACATGCTTAAATATTTTTATATGCTTGTGTTCATCCATTTTCATGCACATACCTCTTCATGTCATGATTAGGTTCATAAATAAGCTTCCTATGAACTTTGCCATCAATGATTTGTATCCTCATAAAACCATAAGGCATGAATTTAATCCAAATTCTCTCTTTTACCATCAAATTCTCTTTTATAAAAATATCCTTCGGTGAAAACACTCTCTCAATTCCCCTTGTCACATCAACACACTACCAATTAGGCTTAGTCACCTTTGACATCAACCTCATGTAAGATATACCTTTGAAATAAATTACAATACTCAATAGATTGGATTTGGTATATATAATTAGATTAGTGTCATAATAATTAGAATCACAAGTATAATTCTAGATATAGTTTCAATCTTGGGCTAGGATCAATTAGTTGGTTAAGAAAGAAGCATAATGTTATTGATTTATCATCTATAAAAGAATAATATAGATGATATATTAATGTTTTTTTTCACTATGGATATTTAAATTTTAGGGATTGTCACTGAGTTTGGCATCTAGTTTCAACAACCAAAAATCATATTCTATAAAAACCAAAGAATCATTGGACCAAACATATTGAGATTCACATGCATTTCATTTGTGAACTTATTCATGAGTAAGTCATTGATCTCACTACATCTAGACTATAAAAAAAAAATGATATATTTACAAAGTTTGTACTGATGGTAAGTATCTTCATTTATGGGATCTTCTTAGCTATTAGGAAAATTTGTAATCTTCTTCTAGAGGTGATTTTATATGTACTTGATTAACTCATTATGACTTATCTCTCAGATGTAATACTACTATCCACTCAAGCTACACTTAAGGAGGGGGGGGGGGGGGGGGGTGGTGGGGGGGTATTAGTGTAGTGTTTTATTCAATTTAATGGGTTTTCCCTACACATATTGTGTATATTTCTTAGGTGTTATTTTAGGTCATTAGAGAATATAACCCCACATGCATGAGGATTTTTGGTCATGTATTTATTCAAACTATAAATGCACCTTACATAAATCTATTTTGACCAATCATCTAATGAATAATTGAATCTTTTGATTATTGAAGACAAGCTTCTTCTAGCTTATGTTTAATTTTGAATCTATAAAAAATATCTATTATGCATAATTTATTTAGAATATTACATATATTTTTGATTCATATCTAATTAAACCTATATCCTTTATTATATCCTAATATAACAGTCCTTGGCTCCATAATATAATAAATCAAAACCATGTAAGCCCCAAATCACATTTTATTGTCGTAATCAGGTTTTTGATGTATGATTAGTCCAATTGTGCCTCATGAACATAAATGTGACAATGTTGTGTTCTCTATGTTAATTAATTGAGTTTTTTGTTGGACAACGAACCCAATTGGGGCCAAATGAGCCCCAAATGACATCTAATTTTTGTAATGATCTTTGCATGTATTGATACACCTAAATTACATTAATGAATAAATGGATCAAGTTATTTATTTGATCACAAAATCAATTAGGGTAAAGTGAACCTAATTACATATATAATATGTGATTTGGGGTTAACTTGGCATAGATTTAGTCTTTGATAAAAAAAATCACTTAATTAATTTAATCATGGAGATCATTGGGAGTTATCAAATGTGTCAAGCTTCATTTTTTACACCTTTTTTTGCCTCTCAAAATATTTGGTCACTATGGGTTACATACCCAATCTTTCTATTTAGATGTGTTTAGGAGTGACATCAAATATCATTGATGGAGTTGAATCAACTCTGATTTTCTACCTTTATTCTAATCTTTTCATTTTTATTGATTTATTGTTATTAGGATATTTTAATTGTATGCACTAAGATGATTCTCTACATTTATTATCATATATGATTGTTGAAATTTGAGAGGTAGCCTCATTATTATTGGTTCATATATGTGTATATTATATCCATTCTAATCAACTTATTATGATAAAATTACTAGTATTTATGTTTTTGTTATGGATTGTATCTAGCATGGATTTTACAAAAGTAAAATTACATTCTCTCTCTCTTTATCTCTATTTTATCTCTATTTAGAGATAATAATGATCATAGATAATTATTAGTAATGAGATTAATTGGATGTATTATGATATATTGTTTATGATTATATTAAATTTGATTTTATTTGTTGATAATGATGGTTTATCTTAATATATTATCTAATCTAGTATCAACTTAACATGTGATCCATTGAATTTTATCTAGATGATTCATGTAGGACTAACATAGTGGATTACACTATCACATCTACATGTTTTATTTTTTATACTCAAATAACATTTATGGATGTTAACATTATAGTGTATTACTTTAATGTGTGAGAGTAATCAAGCACCGAAGGTGATACACTTATTATATTAGGAGATGAAGGATGGTATGTGGGGCCATTATTGACTCTTGAGTCATGTTCTTCAAAAAATAAATATGTGTATTATTAGTATTTAAATATTTATTATTCATCTAAGAAGATGGGTATTCTATATAGGATATAAGTTTTCATATATAAAGTGAGTAATCTATTATGAGTTGTATTTTTGGTTTAGAAATATTGAATACATTCCTAAATATCATGTTGGATCCAAAATTAAAATTATTTTTCCTATACATAAGTTTATCCTACTACGAGTTTGATTTTTTTTTACTTGTTATGTATGATATTCCACTAAGTAGATGAATATGCTGCTTGATGGATGGGCATATTTATTCCAAAACAACACAAAATACCTTTTTTGTTCACTTACCATGATTTATACATACCAGATCATGTGACCATGGTAGGAAAAACATGATGGTATTACCATATTATGGACACATTAATATATTTATATTGTGTGAATGTCTTGGCAATTTTATAAGTGTGTAGGAGATGAAAATTTAATTGAAATATGTTAAAGGTATATTTATTATTTAGAAATTTTTTTATTAATTATTTATAAATGATCGGTTTAAATTAATTATTTTTAATTTCTTGATTAGATATTCATATTTTAGTATGATTAGGTAAACATTAACTAATATTATATGCACTAATATTTTGTCTATGTAACCATGGTTGGTATGATTATGGGTTGGACATGCATTTTTTGTCTATATGGGCATAAGTGTACATGTGTATAATATTCTTTCATTCATAACATTATTCACCAAAATTCCATGAAATTATTTTGAGATATGGTGTTATATTATTATGATTATGATTATCATTATTATTGTGAATATTTTAATTGGTGAAATGAGTACATAGGTGAGTTTTTAAAGAAAAAATATAAAGATATGGGAGGAAAGAAGTGACCATTGACCAAGTTAAAACTATTTCAAAAAATTTATAGGGGTCATATTTTCCATTTGTGTTGCAGACAGCTTGAGTGTACCTTAACCACAACACGGTTCAATTTGAAAATAATTTTGTTGATATATTTAGACTCATGATTTGTATTATATTACCTTTATGTAAATTTTAAAAAACCATTAAAATCCTTAGGCATATAAAATTTAGGGGAACTCATTCCTAATACCTAATTTTTAGATTTTTATAAAAATAATTTTCCTTGAAATAACATGGTTGCCTTGTCATTGGCCCCCAAAAGAGGTTTCCTTGATAGTTGGAATTTTGAATCTTTCTAAACACAAACAAAAATTCAATTATTTTTTCAGAAGGTCTCAAAAGAGGTTCCCTTGATAGTTGAAGTTTTGAGTCTTTCTAAACACAAATAAACATACAATTGTTTTATTCTCCCAAGAGTCCTAGGGACATGAAAAGTTTAATCTTAGAATGGGACACTTTTATTCCTTACAAAAGATGAAAAATACAATGATGATATCATGTTCTAAGTAAAGATATGCTAACATTATTCCTTAATTTTGATTTTAGTATAAATTACAATAAAATAGTGGAAAGAATATTTTCAATGACATAAGGAAGGATATGTAAGAGTAGTTTTAGATTTTCTTAAGTAGAGGTGGGTTGTGTTGTGTTCCTTAGATACGAATGTAAATTTTTTTTATGTTGTGAATGTATAATTGCATGGATATTTTTTATATTTTTAAATTTTTTTTTTAAAAACCTTTTATTTAATTGTGCATATGTAAATATTTATTAAATAATATTGAAATAGTTGTTTCTTTAGTAGAGGGTTTTCTTATTAGGAGAATCAAAAATCATGTTTCACTTAATCCTTTCTATATACAAATGGGCTAGTAGAGATGTGTTTGCAATATTTTTTTTCACCTTATTCCTACCCTTTTTCCTAAGGTACTAGCGAGTAAAATAATTAGGTGTCATTATTGGCCATATTAGAATCCATAAATATTTAACCCTTAATCCTCTATTGAAATCCTTTTTCTATTTGTGTTACATTTTTTGGGTCACCTATTGAACTTGGGTCTGATGAGTGCTGATGACAGCCTCGATGCCTAATGTCATTATATGAATGTGTGAAGAGACTTTACCCCTTTTCTATTTATGAAATTGTTCTAAGTAAATGAAGATTTATAAGTAATTATGTTGAGGAAAATAAGTTGTTTGTTAATATTACATGTTGTGGAAATGGAATGCTTGCTAGATTGACATTTAGAAGAAAAAATAAAAAATAGATAATAAATTATTTGTTATATAATATTGTGTCAAATTGATTTCTTTATGTCATTTTATCAATGGGTCCCTCTAATGTGTATAGTTGAATGCATTATGGTTTAATGATGAATTAAAATTATTTCAATTATTATAAATATTAGACTTTAAGTTTTTAGTTTATGTTATAAAAAGAAGTTATATTTTTCTTTTATTAATTATAGTATGACAATGATATGATTTTCATGGCTCTATACAAAAGCGTTTGATGTAGTTTTATGAATTAATATCTATTTTAAAATTGGAAGCTTAATTATATCAGTTCTATAAAATGTACATGCTAAATCACTTCTTATGAGAAGTTTCAAAGTAACAGATATATATTATTCAATGTGTCAAATTCTTCTATGAAAAATGGAAACTATGTATATTGTGTTTGATATAAAGATAAATTGTGCTTATTTAAATATAAAATAAGATGTCTAAAAGATCTTTTATATTTTATATTTTTCTTTATGCTTTTATGAAATGAAAATAAAATAATTGGAAAATATTTAAAAAGTCATATTATAAAAAATAAAAATAAAAAATACTCTATTAAATCATTTTAAGAGTGTATGTTAAAAAGAGTCTAACAATTTTTTATCAAATCCAAAGTTGTAACATTAAAAGATCTGGGTGATGTTTTTATAAATGAGCCCCATCAAATTCCATGATTCTCCTTAATATATTTTAATTTTATAATATTATTTTAAAATATTAGAGTATTATTAGATTATTTTATTTGTTATTTAGTTTCATGTTTTGATGGGCATGTTTCTTCTAATTATTTGTTTTCTAGCGAGCTAGTGACCATTTGTTTATTTTTCCTTAATAATTAATTAAAAAAAGATTAGTGAATAGAAAATAAACCATAAATAATGAAAAATAGAAGCATGGCATGCCTTTATCTAATGTATGATGACATATCAATTTATATTATATTGGTATGAGAAAATTTAGGATGTAAAAACAACTCAACCTATTTTACATTTCTTCATATTCGCTTCATGGTTTTGACTTAGAAATCTTATATCATTAAAAAAAATGTTAAAAAGAAATAAAGAATTTATTTTATAGAACATAAAAATATATATAATAAAAAAATATAATATTTTTCTAGACCCAATTTAATTCACTAACTAGTTTCAAATAACATGTTCAAGCACCTAAAATATATTAGGCTACCACCTAAAAAAATACAATTCTGACTACTTTAAAGAGACATTGTGTCAAATAGTTCATATCATTTATTATATAAAATCTAAATCTTATTGGTTTTTATTGATGAAGTCAATAGTTCATGTACAAAAAAAAACATACTTGTTGGAACACACTTATTGGAACATACTTGTTTTGAAACAAATGGAAATTTTTAGTAAAGACTATGTGTGAATATAAATAAGGCTCATGGGGATGTCCCATGATTTACCTAGAATTTTTAATTTTATCACCATGAAGGTGAGATCAAATGCTGACCCATGTGTCATACAAACTTCTACACATATGAAATATATATGGGATGAGATTAAAAATAAATAAATGTAAATTTAAATGATTTTTTCAATAAAATTTTGAATAAATCAAAAGTCAACACAATGTTTGTACATAACCATTTATGAATTAACTCAATAATATAATTGAATAGACTGAAATACATGACATGTTACTTAATTATCCTTATTTTTAAACATTTATTTATTAATTAAAAAAAACACACATACATATATGAAAACCATAATATTAATATCACTACTTATCATTATATATATAAATAATTACTATTATTAAATAATATAAAATAATTTCATGTTTATAGAAACATAAATCATTATCATTAAAAATTATAATATCTCTAATATACACCTTACCATATCAATTCTTCTTTAACATAAAATTTGTTTTTCAATTAAAGCTCCACCTAGAAAAAAAATTTGACTATCCTTTCAAAGTAGATTTGGTGATGGATTGAGTAGATAACTCCATAATGACTCATTAATCAAAATAAATATAAATATGAGAAAAAATAGAATGGGAACTTATTTTGATATTAAATAGTATATGATTCCTATTTTGATCATTTTGATGCATTTTATAAGTATTTTTGTTGAAATTTGAATTATATTATTTAAAGTAATCATAGGGAAGTAACAAGCCTTTAATCTTGAAGATCTATTGAACTGTTCAATTTCACATATTCATTCCACTATCCGGATGCATCATGAATCACTCAGGCTACTTTAAATTTCACTCACAATAAATTTCATGTGCCTAACATGTAAATGAAGGTAAACAAACTAGAAACATGGTTAAAATTTCAAACTAATTGAAATATAAATGTTAAAAAAAATATAGCCTATTGGATGTATTTTATTATTGTGTCCAGATAGACATTCATGTAAAACACTTATTTTTAGGTTAGGCACATTATTTTTTAAAATAAATGGCTCAAATAATTTTGGTCCTATAGAATAAAATGATTACATAATTAAAAAAAAATGAAGGGACTTAGAAAAATCTATACAAATGCAAAAAATCAGCCTAAATATAATGTGTTTGCTAAAAATAGGTAAGCACTATGTCATTTTGTATATAAAATGTTGAACACTGAAGAAACTGATCTTAGGTGTTCACCTAAATATGTAATTTGGTTATAGATAATTATTAGGTTCAAGTCAGATCTAGTTATAACTAATGTATCACAAAGGCCATTATTGTGAGTAGTTAGATATTATATGCATTCATTAAATTTTAAAAGTGGATGTATGAATTATTCACATTGCACAATACATAAATTTTTCCTAATCTCACTCTTTTTTTCATATAAATATAATAAAAAATAATTTAAATTATGCATATATATTTACTATATAATAAATCTTATCTAAGCTATTATAGGTATTTATAAACTCTATAACCTATATCATTATCTTATCTCACTCTACTAAGTTCTCTTTATCTATATTTTATCATATGACAATACTTTAGTATGAATACTGAATAGATACCTCTTACAACCAAAGCATCCTGTCTTTGTAAGATATTCATTTTATTTATACAAATTATATTGTAATACTACACGTGACCAAACCATACCATGTTGTCCAGGTCAGTATAATCCTCCACCTCATCAACTTGGATAAGTACTTTGATATAGTGGTAGAGTTGGAAGCTCTTTGGTGATTATGTGTTAATCATATATGTTGTTGAATAATATCTCTAAAATTTTATTTGATTTTATACCTTTGACTTATTCTTGAGATAATTTTTTAAAAATCATGGTAGGTACCATCAAAGTAATACACGTATCTCAATGTCAAAAATTGTTAAAAAAATATTATCTCATCCATGGGTAGATTTTTCTCATATTTTTTCACCATAGCCTTAGATAAGGTATCCTAATTTAACATTATGGCCTTTGTGTCTAAGATATTATACTCTAATTTAGTATTTTCTTTGACTGTCATAACCACATCTCTTGCAACTAGTGAACTCTCTAGTGTTATATAGTATGCTTCATGTTGTGATATTTATATTTTAATTTTTTCCGTCACATTGTTTATAAGTGTTATGTAATCCTCAATTTATTTAAAGGTGGGTATCCACTTACTTTTTTTTTCCTTATATTCATTTTTCATAGTTATCCATTTGTCTCGCTTTACTTTGGAAAGAATTATGCTAGTGTTAATATCGATGGATGCAATAATGAGTTGCCTCTCCATGTCCCCAATTATTTATTATATTTTTAGGTCCATAATATCTAAATAATGGGATATGTAAAATAGGTTGTTGCCTCTCCCATGGAATTTTGTACCTTATCTATTTTATATTTATATTTAATATTGTTTATCTGATTTTCACCCAACAGATGTCCTAAAAAATTCATCTCATATTATTCTAGAGCCTCTGAATTGATGAGAATTTTATCCACTATAAATCTTGCATGAATGATAAAAATTTTCATGGTGTCCTCCAATTATTTATGTATTAGCCATGTTGAATTTGTATAATATTGTGGTCTAGTGGTAGCTAAGGATATGAAAGACATTTTTATTTGTTATTCTATATTTACACAACATGTCATCCAATCTATGTTTGCACTTTAGATGAGGGTTTACCCAATTGATTATTTCTCTATTGATACAAGATTCTATAATGGTTATGTAATATTTCTTCCTATGATGGGCTAAAGGAAACTAGGTTACACCATGATAGTATGAAATAATTATTTGTGTTAAGACAATTATGCCTTTATTATTTTTAAGGGGTCTTTTGGAGTCATAAAATTACTCATAATTACTCCTATTTCCACCAAATCTCTCTTCATTTGTATCTTATTGGTTTCCCCTATATGTGTAGAGATTACATGTGGACTAACTACTATAATGTAGGATTATGAAGACAGTGTTAGAAATCTCTTATTAGTGGATAAAACAAAGAGATCTACTAGTGGAAGATAACAATACCATTTACCTTTCTAGAGTGACTCCATCTTGAAATCAATGTGAGAGAAGTCTTTTATTTAGTATGGTGAGAAAATGGTCTTTGATGATGTTAATGTTTTATGGGAAGCACCTCCTCTTTCCTTGGAAGTTGGCTCTTGGATTGTGTTGGTAATGAAAGTTTCCAACAAGAATTTGGCATTATTTGTTTGCACAAAAAATCTTGGTTAAGAATGGTCATGGCACTTGTATTTATAAGTTTTTAATTAACTCTAATCTATGTGTAGTTAGGTTAGAGTTAAGGTTGGGGATTCAAATTAATTAAATGATGGATTTAATTATAGATCTATGGAGGCATGGCTCAATATTTATAATCTTTATGGAATTTATATTTCTATTTTATAATTTTTGACTTTGAGGATGATGACATCATTATGACCTCATTTTTCCTAGATAATTGTTGAATTTTTATTTTTAAAAATTATATATTCACTAATTCAACATGGATTTTTTATGTAAGAAATTAATTTTATTTAATTGGTTAATTAATTATACTTAGGCTTTTAGTTATTTCAATAACTGGGTTAAGTGCCCCACTTAATTGGTCAAAAGTGTCAATTTACTAGATCATAACCTAACTATGGATGAATCCAAGAAATACTATTATTGATTATAGGGTATTACCCCAAATAGAGATGCCTTGATATAATTATATGATCTTATGTCCAATGTATAGAATAATTTGAGATGTTCAATGATTTTTAGGCTCAATTTTTGTGAAAATCTAGATCATAACCTGACTATGGATGAATCCAAGAAGAATATTATTGATTATAGGGTATTACCCCAAATAGAGATGCCTTGATATAATTATATGATCTTATGTCCAATCTGTAGAAGAATTTGAGATGTTTAATGATTTTTAGGCTCAATTTTTGTGAAAATCTATTTGAAGTCTATTTAGATATGGGAGTGGCTAAAAAAGAGTGTCTATAATTTTCTCCTATTTGATTAGGTATTACAAGACACAAGCACAATAAAATCTTCTCAAAGAATGAAAAAGTCATTATATTGAAAATTTTAATGTTTTGAAAAAAGACATGTTGACAATCATAGGTTGTTACGAGCCAATAATCAAAACCTAATGCCCCATCAGGGGGTTGATGATCCCTAGATGCCACTTCGATAGAATGGCTAGTAAATAGTGTCATTGAACAATCCTTGAAAAAAATTAAACGACATGGTCTAGTGGTAACAAAGGTATAAATAATGATTTTGACCCAAGGTGGCCTTAATCATTGGCATAATGAATTTACCCTAGTAGGATGGATGTGAGTGTGGTACATTTAAATTTTCCCCAATAGGGTTGTTATGATCAATAATCAGTTGAAATAATTTGCATGTTATGGAAAATTATCAAAATGAGATCATGAATTGAACCCATAACATAGATTAATGATGAGATGGCATAGGGGAATGGTATGATGCTAAATTGCGTGCTACTACAGAGATAGATGTCTAACTAGCAGTGATTAATAGTAATTTTGGATTGAGTTACTATGTATTTGGGTGTTTTTTGGGTAGGTATATTGGGAACAAGAGGACATACTACTAGCACCATTCTTGATATATCATTTGACATCATTTTTAATATAACATGTGATATTATGAATTATAGTTATAAACAAACCATAATAAAAATATGTGTCATATTCATGGAAAAATAAACTCAATGAAACACAAATATAATTAACTTAGAAATTAGATATGATCAATCAAATCCCAAGTGTGATGATAATGTGATAAACTAAATGTAAGAGTGAATACAAATACTCACAACTCAAGTACACGATATAACAAATCAATACTTTAAGTGTAAACATAATGTAATAAACCTATGACAACTGAGGGTAGGGAAAGCAAAAGAACACAATATAAATACAAAAAGTAAATAACTAAATCCTAATTAGTAAGAAAGACTTAAGTGTAAACTAATTTTCCTTAGACACACAACACTCAAAATGAACAAATAGAAATCACCCAACTAGAAGGAGATTAAAAAAATAACCTACAACACAATGCAATAACAAAATTAATCTAAGGAAAATGAAATAAGTAAAAGAATATAAGTAAAATGTAAGAAACAAATATAATATAGAAAAAAAATGAATCAACACTACTAATTGACACTATTGTGCATGTGTAAGAGAAGTGTTATGCTTGTAAAAAGGTTGTCCCTAGGCTATAAGGATCAATAACACATGAAGATGAAGGGGGAATAGAATAATAAGGAAGGGGTGGCTGAGCTGACTCCAAATACCCTAGGCAAATAGACATTTCCTATATAGTACCATGGACACAAGTTACAACATGGACTTCAGGATGAATGTAATTATCCTAAGAATTGGGAAGAGAAGAAAATTAATGAAAATAAAATAATTGATTATAGAGAAAAATTGGAATGGGCTTGTAAAATGGTGAGAGCATGAAACAAAAGGGGTTTGACACTCACTATTATGATAATGTCAAGTGTATGAACTTGTGAGACTATGAGAGCATGGTTTAGGCTAAAACTAAATTGAAAGATAAAAGGTGAGTGTTCACAAATGAAATAGGTTGGTAATTCATGGAATCTAGTATGTTTAATGCTTATATCAAGAATGAGCTCACAAAATGGAAAGAGTGTAATTAAATAAAATTTGAAAAATAATGAGAGCATTTTTTAGACAAATGAATGACATGGAATGGTCACTAATACCGAAAAATAAATTCAATCACTGAGACTAGTTGAACTAACCCAAGATGCCCCATGTATCCAAATGATGCCTACATAGTCTATGTGGACCTCAGGCTGATGTAATTATCTCATAAGTTGGAGAGAACACTATAAGAAATGGAACAAGAAAATAGAAATGGTCATGATGTGACCCATGTGAAAGATTCATTTATACCTATTGACTAGAGATTCATGTCTTGAGTATAATGGATACAAGATGAATGGCCTAATGTTGGAGGCTTGTTTAGAATTTTTGTAGTATATGTCCATGTTTTTGGGTTTTTTAGGTATCTCAACTTAATAGAGTATTATGAGATACAGAATGGGGTAACTCAAAAAATGATGAGAGCATTGCTTAAGGTGCTCAAAAAATGGTGAGAATGTGGCTTAGGGTTATTTTAAAATGATGAGAACATGGCTTATGGTGCTCTCAAAATGGCAAGACCATGGCTTATATATATGTTAACAAAATGGTGATAGCGTGGCTTAGGGAACTCATAAAATAGTGAGATCATGAATTAGATATTTTCTCATAAACTGGTGAGAGTGTGGCTTATATGGGTCCTCACTAAACAATGAGAATGTGTCTTATATGGTGGCTAAACTAAACTTATAAAATACTTAGCACTATCTACATATTCTAAATGGACCTCAAACCAATGTAGTTTTCCCTATATCAAGGAATCCAACTAAGTAACAACAATTTATTGAATAGGTAAATGACACATGTATAATTGTATGATAAGGTATAATGGTATATAAAATAGTGAAGGATGAAATTTCCAAGCTTAATGTCATAATTCTCTAAGAGATGGTTGCTTCAAATAATGCACTAAATAGTCCCAATGTGAATCATCTATTGAAAGTGCATCTAGACCCATCCAATAATGTTGTTTGATTTACCAATGGGTCAAAACCAAGGTCAAAATAAAGGTAGGGTATTTAAAACTTGAGGCAACATAGGAAAGGCATGGAAAGAACGGCATATGGTAGGGTATATTATCGAAGGGACAATCACAACATAAAGTATATGATCTCCATAAAAAATACTTCAAGTCACTCAAGAAAAAAAAATTGAGATGTATTATGTTTATTGGTTTGTAATGTTCATCTCCTTATATCATAGCTAACCTATATGACCTAGAACCATAACTATCAATAATGATATATGGTCCTACCTAGTTACGCTTAAATTCACCCTTTTTATTATGTTCAACATTGGTGTTTTTCTAGTTTTATTTAATTACAAGATCACCAAGCTTGAATTATTTATGCTAGATGCACCTATTATATTGATGACACAATCAATTTTGGTATGCTTGAAGGCTATTCAAGGATGCCATACATTTTTCATGAATTAATTATAGCTCCTACAAGAGATCTACTCTATAATCCTCATAATATGATTAAATGAAATTAATAAAGAAGGCTACTCAAACTTGATAGGAAGAATGGCCTCAATACCATAAACTAGGGAATAGGGTGTAGCTCCTATTGGGGTACAAAAATTGGTTTGATAAGCCTAGAGGGTGCAAAAAAGATTCAAATGTCAATCATTAATAGCATCATTGATGATCTTATTAAGGGTCCTTAAAATGGTCTTTTTAGATGCCTCTACTTAGTCATTGCCTTTTAGGTAATATGGAGTGGAAAAGTGTTGGGTAATATTATATTTTCATAAATAGAGTTGACATCTTTGTTCTTGAATGAACTGCCATTATCAGATATAATGTGAGAGAAAATACTATAATGGAAAATGAGGTGATTCAAAATATGTTTGGATATATTTTTTCTATCATGTAAGTTAAGGGAATGGCTTCCACCTACTTAGTGAAGTAATATGTGGTGGTAATAATATGTTTATGTCTATTTGAGGATTTAGGGTTGATCTTTCCTATGAGGTTGAGTCCCCATGTTGAAAATATCCATGGCATGGTCAATAGTTTGAGTATTTAAACTAGAACAAGTATCATATTATCATGCTTCTGACATTGTACACACCTTTTAACATAAGTAGTAACATCAAATTCCATAATTAGCCAATAATAACCAGTACACAATAACTTTTTTACAAGGATGGTCCCACTGGTGTGGGCCCTACAAACCCCTTCATGAACTTCCTTCAACACTAATCAAGATTCTATCAAGGTTAAATAGTGAATTAGAGTTCCATCAAAGCTTTTACATTATATTTTTAAGTCTAAGTAATGTATAAAAAGAGGCTTGGTGTATGAAGGTTTTTTGTCTTTTACAAGTCAGGTTAGGTTGGATGACTTGGTCATGAAGGTAATTATATAGTCTAGTGTACCAAGTAGAAATGGGAAAATAATATCAGAAACCATCTTGGTAGTCAAAGTTTTATGCTATAAAGTGAGAAGATGTCTAATACATAATTGGTAATATTTGGCCTTGTCTATAATTTGCATCATAGATCCAATTGTGTCCATGGATTTTATTATTTTTTTACTAGCTCGAGATATTTGCTCAAACAAGAGATGAGTCATTTATTATTTTAGGGTGTCCACCATGGATTTATATGGTAAATTTTTTTCATCCTATAATATTTGTATATAACCTAATTAATGATAAGATGAGAATATTATATGAACCAATAACTATTATATATTCCATTGTACTATTAGATAAAGCCCTATAATAATTGCTTCATATTTAGCCATGTTTTTTGATACAAGGAAAGATGATATGGAAGGACTTGGGAATGAGATCCCCTTGAGATTTAATAAAAATAAGTCCTACTCTCAATCCATGAGATATGAAGGAACCATAAAAATAAATTTTCCACTATTGCTCTTCAGGAGGTTCTTCTACCACCGTCATGACAGAGTCATCTGAAAACACAAAGATAAGTAGTTGAATGTCGGTAAGGGAAACTTAAACAATATGGCCTAAAAGTACACATCCTTTGATGGCCTTTTGGTTAACATATTCAATCTAAAATTCATTGAGAATCATAAGCTATTTATCCATGTGGCCTTATAAATTTGTTTTTGAAAGTATATACTTGAGCAGATATACTTTGGCAATGACAATGGTCTTATTGTTAAGTATGTAGTGATGCAACTTATGAGATATGAATACCATGGGTAAAAAATATTTATATATTGGCATATAATTATGTTCATACATGACCAATTTATGGCTTAGGTAATATAAATCATGTAATTTTCCCTTCTCATCATGCTAGGCCAAAAGTGCCCTCAGGACATTTCTAGTTGTAGATGGGTAAAATAGTAATAGATTTTATAGCATAGGTGGTAATAAAATCGGTGGATTGGCAAATTATTCTTTCAAATGTTAAAAATCCTTTTGTAAATCATCATTCCATGAATAATTAGTGTCATTTATCAATAAATGGGTAAATGGATGGAATTTATACAATGCTGGATGGAATTTATACAATGCCTAATGGATTGTATCTTGCCCTACAAACTATGGAGTTACTTCAAAATAGATTGTGGTGGCATCTCAGTAATGGAATTAAACTTGGATGGATTGACTTTAGTTCCCCTATGAGAGATAATGAAAGCTAATAATTTTCCTAAAGTGATGCCAAAAACACATTTTTAGGGTTAAAACTTACTTTATACTCATGAAGGCATTAAAATATTATTTGTAACACCTCTAGATGTCATGTTCTAGTCTTGGATTTCCTAGGATATCATCGACATAATATTCAACAATATTATTCATCATATCATGAAAATTGAAATTCATTTCATGCCAATATGTGGCACCAACATTATTGAGGTTGAAAGGCATGACCTAATAATAAAATGTTACCCATAGATTGGTGAATGGTATTTTGTGTTGGTCTTCTGGTGTAATCTTGATCTGATTATACCCTAGAAAACCATCCATGAGAGAAATCATATTATACCAAGTTGTAGATTCAAAAATCATGTCAATATTTGGTAATAGAAAGTCATCCTTTAGGCAGGCCTTATTGGTGCCATAGAAATCAGTACATAATATGATACCCTCTAGATTTTTACTAACTAGAACAATATTTGAGATCCAATCTAAATAGTTGATGGGATGAATACATCCTACCTCTAGGATTTTTTTAGTTATTTTTTGACTAATACAACAATATGAGGATGTATTTTCCTCAAATTATACTTATTAGCTTGGCATTAGGATGAATTATAATATGATGTATAGCCAAGGAAGGATCCAGTCTTATCATATTAGAATAAACCCATGAAAAATATCATTGAACTCCCTAAAGAGAGAAGTAAGCACTTCACATTCCTCCTCAATGAGATATGCACCTATTTTGATCCACTTCAGATCAGTCAATATTCTAATATTAACCTTAGAAGTGTCATTCACAATGAGTATAGAACCATCTTCAAGGAGAGCGGACAAAGAATTAAACTGATTGGCAATATCAAAGCTTCTCATTGGACTAGGTCATTAATTTCATCCTTATAGGATGAATTTGAATCACTAAATGGTGGCAAGGGCCATGTAATAAACACTTTGAGACATTTTTGGATAGTATATTCTAAATCCTATTATTTTTCTTCACTGATATTTAACCCAAATATGATCATGGTATTAGTGGTATATCAATCTTTAGTCAAGGAAGGGTGAACATCCCAATCTAATGGCACTTATAATAGGTTTTCACTAAGAGATTGGCCTTTTTATTTACTATTTCCCTAGTCTAAAAATTACCTCAAAGAGGTTTTCATTTTAGGACCTCAATGTTTGATTTATTTTTAATTTTTGGCTATGGAAGTTCACCCACTCTCTGAAATAGGCAGCATGATCCAATGCGATAGATAAGCCTTGATTATGATTTCCAAGAAGAATATGGTATCTTAGGCCTATAAAGTCACAAATGACCTCATCATTTTAAAACTCATCGAGTGCTACTGTGGATTCTTGTTGGTCCTAATTGACGAGTTAAGGATGATGAAGGGAAAGTGGGTAATGATGAATCGCATGTGTAATGATTCATATAACATGAGGGTTAAACAAGTTGGTATTAACTAGTTTCTTGTATACATTGTAATTAAATTTTACATTACTACTAGCATTTTCATTACTAGTTATTGGTGTAGGAACATAAATAAGATATATAAAGTCACCCCCATATGGTTTAAATATAATACCATAAGTTTCTTTGTGTTTGTTCATACGGGTGGGCTCAAGAGTGCTTTGTTGATTTACCCCAATGCCTCTACCTTCATAGACTTGATTATCCATTATCTGGTTATGGATGGGATAGTTTTTGCTTTGGTAACAATCAACCAAGTTATCACTATAAATCTAGGAATCATCTTCGGTGAGTCATGTTCTTGGCTAGTGATTCATGGAGAAATAATAGGTTCTTAGAAATTAAACTTTCCTTTATATCTCCATTCCATTTTAATGACCTTGGATCTGGGTCTTCCATAGGGTTTAGATCCCTATGGAAGTTTTGCTCTATGCAGGGCATTACATGTGAGGTTTTCTCCTAGACCTCTATCATAGATGAAAAAGTGATTGGATATTTTAGGAGGGTTACAGATGAAGTGGAGTTAAGGATATCTAGGTCTATATAATTAAAATCTAACAATTTAACAAGTACAACCTTATCATTCTTTGGTGTAGGGTCTAGGCCAAAATGGTAACTATAGATATTATACTCACCTTCTTAATGCTTGCATAAATGATATGGCTATAAGTTTTCAAAAATAGTCACCTCCATCTGATAATGAGGAACTTGCTACATTGGTGCAATGTGGAAGGTATTTCCTAAAATTCATGTATCCATGATCAGCTTAGAAGTAAGTTGTATGATAAATCAAGATACAATACATGGCAAAGTGTGTCATGGGTCGAGATCCCAATGATAATTGGTAAATAGATTATTCACTATGATTCTCTTTCCTCATTATCCCAGGCTTTAGTGGTAATGGTATCTAGTTCAAGGTCAATTTTCATGTATCCAAGATGCTTGACTAACCTTAGAGACACAATATTGAGGTCTGATCCATTGTCTGTGAGGACACATTTAACTTTGTGTTAGGTTATGACAACTTTGATATATAACTAGTTATTGTGGAGAGGGTCAAGGGATCACATATGACTTTTATCAAAGGTTAATTATTGGCCAAGAGCTAAGTGTCCTATCAAGGCTTGGAATGTATCTGATGTAATCTCATTTGCCACTTGGAATTGGCTCAAAATTATAGTAATAATGTTCTTATGGATAGTAGAAGTACAAAAAATATCTAAAATAGAGATTTGACCAGTGTATTTTATAAGTGCTCACAAATATCATACATTTTTTCCTTGGCATTAGTAACTGGCTTACTTATAGTTAGAATAGGTGCTTGGATAGATTCATTAGTAGAGGAAGGTTAAGGTCTTGGAATGGTAACTTTCATCCATCAAGTTATAATTATGCATTTTATATTGGGTAATGGACCACTATAATTGGTAGAGGAAGAATGGCATGGGATGGTACCTCTTGGGTACTACTAGGCTTGACTACCCATATTAACCATAGGAGGATTACTAGCATAAGGAGGTATTTTGGTATTATTTAGTATTGGTCATTGGTGATTGGATATCACTCTCAAGTTAATGGTAATAGTGGATATATGACCACCCACAATATGTCCTACAACATTGTTTTAGTAATGTGTAATGAAATGATAAACCCATTGATTATCATTCTAAACTTGATTTCTATTATTTTATGGTTGTGGTTTATGTCATTGCTATTGTTGTTTCTATTTTTATGGTTATTGTGGTGGCTTGTGTTATTGTTGATTCTAATTATTGGCATTGTATTATGGAAAAGGTTTTTGATAAATGCTTAAGTTTTGATTAGAAGTAAGGACCTTATTATCCAACTCAATTTATCCATTTTATAGCATATTATTAATGAGGTGCCTTAATTTCATACATCAGCATATGCAATTCCCTTTGACTTAGTGATAGTCACAAAACTCACGATCTTTATATTAGTTAGGGAAAGGAATACCCTTAGTGAATGGTTTATGAATGGGCCAACTAATTAGATTGGAATTAGCTAGGTTTCAAAACATGGATTCAATGGGATCTCGTAAGTCACTGAAAATTATCTTTATAGGTGGTACTCTCCTTGGTTGAGGCATTTTCAAAGGAGGGGGAGGGAGTGTCTGCATTTGTGGAATTGGATACATATGTGAAGTGGTTAGGTAGACATTATTTTCACTATTTGGACATGGCATGATTCATTAAATTCATTACCCATAATATTTTTGTTACAATTATAGACTTTGGGATTCTTGGAAGTACTAGTTTGGGTTGGCATAGTATATTGAATTTGAATAGGGCTTTGATTCTTGTTTTAAACTTGGTATTAGTTCTAACTCTAGTTAAGAGTGTATAACTTGATTACCCCTTTGTTGATAATGGATTTCTCAAATTGTAGGCCTTTGTCAATAATCTATTTGAAAGTGTGGGCACACTAAATCTCTAAGTGATTGGATATATAAATTTACAAATTATGAGTAAACACTATGACCAACAATTTATCTCATAGGTTATGTGTGAAATGGCTCACAAGTTCCCTTCATCGCTATAAATAGCTTGAGAAACTCTCACCAGTTCACTGTTATGCTTGGAATAAATCTACCATAGTAATTTTGTGCTTGATATTATAATAGAAGCTTTACATGAATTTTTGTGAGAGGTAATCAAAGTTAGAGATAGATTTATTCAAAATTTGGAGTATCCATTCTAAGGCATGTCCTATTATACTATGAGGAAAAAGAAGCAAATAGATATCAATAAAGGCAAATGACTAGAAAGTAATATAGAATTTAATCAAATGTTCTTTTGGGTCACCTTTACCTTTGTATTTATTAAAATTTGGTGGCTCAAAACTTAGAGTAAATGGTATCTGAAGATATTCCATGTTTAAATGGTACTATCATATCTTTATTAATTTAAACATCTTTGCCTAGTTCCCTATCTGAAGAGCAGAAACTTCATCCTTTAACTATTGCATCTTTTGGGCTAGGAATGAGAATAATATGGATGGTTGATTTCTTACTCTTTACTATAAATTTGAGGAAGAAGATGGTTGTGGAGAGATTGTATCCTTCTATGAACTAGATGCATTTTCCCCATTTTTTTTTATCTCATTGATGTACTTGAAGGGGGGATCTATTGGGAATTATTTGGTGGGGTGTTTCTTTGTACATTGGTCACTATTTTATGTGGATTAAGTAGTTCATAAATATATAATTGATTATTATTTATTTATTATAACATTAAACATGTTTTTGAGTAAGGTGGTTTGAACAAATTAATCCATGTTCAAATTGGAAGCACCTATCAAACTATTTTGTAGAGATTTTGATGGAGCCAACTCTATAAGTGGCATGTTTGGAATAGTCATGGAATTAAATTTTCTCTTTAAATCAAGGTAGGTTTGGTAGGCTTGTTGTACTTGCATTAATAGGTTAACACTTTTATCTTTTCCCTTATAAAATGGTAAAAGTTCCTAGTTAGGCATTGGTATAAAGACCTAGTTTTAAATAGTAGAGGCTTGTTCAAATGTTTAGATGAGACGTGCATGACTAGGTGCCCTAGCTAGGCAAGGTAAACTTTATTTTATAAAATATAATGGGAAATTTTCATCTAATTCCACTTCTCTAACAATAATCTCATCTTTATGCTCTAAAATATTATGATCAAACAAGTGTGGATCATTACTATCACTAGATGATGCATTCATATAATATGGTTGTTGTTGTTGAATCATTCCCATATTAGGTGATAATTTGATAGGGTATTATGAAAATGGATCTTATTATTTCCTCGAATAAGAAGGGGTGTTTTTAAGGTATTGTGTGAGTCAATCATATTCCTACCCTATGTTAGGGGACATGTATGCAGGATACAGCTCTGTCTCACACACTATGTTACAACCATAGGGATCATATTCAAAGGGGTCACTTGTAATAATGTTTTCATAATATAGATTATACATAGCTCCACTACATATATATCAAGTAATGGTTAAATCCATGTTTATTTCCTTATAGAATAGTTGGTCTAGCATTTGGAATGTTTGGAAGCTTGGCTCAAAATGATCTATCATTAAAAACTAACTATCGGGACTTGGTCTAAACTTATCACTAAGCATATAGCACTTTGGAACAAATGGTCAAATAATGAAAAAATTGTTTTGGCCTTGAAAAATGGTATAAGCAAACTTGAATCTTGTAATTTGGCACACTATATTTGAACTAGATGAAAAACACACTAAGGTCTAGGTCTAGGCACATGAAATCTTAACTAGGTCCTAAAAATAAACTTGGTCTTAGGAAAAAGAGAACTTGGTCTAGGTACATGAAACTTTTAACTAGGTCTTTAAACAAATTTGGTCTAGGTAAAAGAGAACTTGGTCTAAGCATGGAAAATTCTAACTATGTCTTGGAAACAAACTAGGTCTAGGCACATGAAACCTCTAACTAGGTATTGGAAACAAACTTGTGATACGAATACTTGGTCTTCACATATGAAACTTCTAACTAGGTCTTGGAAACAAACTTGGTATATGAAAACTTGGTCTTGGAATATGAAACTTATAACTAGGTCTTAAAAATAAACTCGATATATGAAAAATTGGTCTTGGCATATGAAAATTCTAATGTCTTATAAATAAAATTGGTCTATGAATAATTTTTATTGACATATTAAATCTTGGTAGACAAATTAGGCACATGAATTTGGAACTACTCCTAGGTCTAAATATCATGATTTGAAACAAATGCACACTTGGTATATTTTGAAAATAAGTCAAAGTTTGGTCTTGGTTGAAAAGGGAACTTGGTTTAGGAAAAGTTATTTAAACGAACCTAAAAATTGATCCAAGTTACATAATCTAAACATAAAAATTTGAACAACTCAAACCCAAGTTTTAGGCAAGACTCAAGCATAAACCAATCATCTTCATATCTAAAATTTGAAATATGGATTTTAAACTTGGTTTTAAAGACTTGGATTTTTAAATGAACAATGGTATAGACTCAAATTGGTAGAGTAACAACATCTTTTAGAATTCAAAGCACAAATGTCTTCTTCATGTTTTTGGTCTAAGCCAAATAGTCTCACCAAATTTGAGAAGCATAACACTTCATGATGTGAATGGTGTCCATATCAAGTGTTTTGGTGCCAGAAATGTTTATTTTCATGAATATTTTTAGACTCAATTACACAAAATAAGATAAACATAAACATACATTCCTATCTTAATAACTAACATAAGGTTTGCATAGTTTCCATCAAACTTCCACTGATATACCAATTCTTGAGAGGAATTAATTGTTAATCCAATAAATAAAAGTGCATGAAGGAAGAATTTTTATCCCCACTCTATCTCTCAATAATTTTTTCCCTAAGTAACTTAGATTTCAAAATCAACTTATCATTGGTAGGATAATCCATGGCAATTAGGGTTAATTACTCAATTTTTTAAAAATTAGCTATTCTAGATGGTCCACAAGTGCCTAAAAACTCTTGGGTACAATAAAATATTCGTCACTTGGATTAAAACCTTATAGATTGTTATGAGATGGTCTTTTACCTTTCACAACCATTCCATCCATAAATTTCTTAGTATAGTGTGATGTCTAGACCATCGCATGATCTGAGACCCTATTGGGTTTGTCAGGTTAACTGCACAACCATTATCCTAGTGAATAGTATGCTCAATTTGTATACCCCATTAGGTAAGTGGGTTTTGTAAAATTATATGAGATGAAACCCCAAGTAAATGCACCCCAAAATAACTTATGAAGAGGTGATGATCTCTCACTCATGAAGCCAAACAAAAATTAAAAAAAGAAAGTGGTTGTTTATGAGTCATCCAAGTTCCTAGGAGCAAGGAGAGAGCATATATGATGTTTATTTAGGTTACAATAACCAAAATATTATTCAAATTTTTAAATCACCATATATATAAGAGAACATAGGTAAAACTTAGATAAACAATGCTAAAAAGGGAAATACGAAATTGAAAGTGTGAAAAGCAAACTATTTTTAAACACCAAAATTAAAATGTGTGAAGGCCTTACAAAAGAACTTGGAATGATTTTTTTTTATCAAACAATAAATATAAATGTGACATTTTTTTTAAAACACCAAATTTAAAATTTCAGTTAAAATTGAAGTGTTTTGAGTCAAAACATCATTCTTTGACCAAGGTCTTACAATCACAAATTAATTATAAGTTAAAGCAAGTGTTTTAATCCAAAAAGAGCTTGAAATTGTGATTTATTTAAGTCTCAACCTTAATATAGAACATTTTCATCATTACACAAAATGATTTCACTATTTTAGGAACCTGTGTAGAAAATAGACAATAAAAAAATAGATAGATAATTCCACAAATTATAAGGATGATTTCACCAATAATCAGAGACAATTAATATGTTCTTATGACAAATTCACTAAATAGAGTGATAATTTTGTTTAAATTAAAATAAATTTCCCTATAGGTAGAAAATCAAACCTAGAACATTTTCTCCAAAATGTATAAGGTTTTCTCTGAAGTGTAAAACATTTTCACTGAAGTACAGAATGTTTTCACTGAAATGCATAATGTTCTCACAAAAATGCAAAACATTTTTACTAGAGAACAAGATAACTCAACTAAGAAGGTAATGTGAATGTTCTCACTAAAACTCAGGGAATGAAATGTGTCTAATAGAGAAAAATTTGTCAAAAGTTATAAAAATTTCACCAAACTCTAGGACAAATTCATTGAAATTTTGAACATTTTTTGGTGTTGGACAAAACTTGCAATGAAACATGAGAGAATATAGATGATTTAATTGATTATAGAGATGATTTCCTTGATTAATAGAATAGTAAATATGATTTCACAGTTCTTGGGGATGAAGTCACCAATACACAAATAAATTAAAAACATGGCATTTTTAGAGGGGAAAAACTAAAAACAAGGTCAATGGTGAGTTTTTATTGACTTTGAAGGGTCCCAAAATGCTCCTAGGATTAATGTGGGGTGTGTGTCCCATTGAGCATGCCAATATTTAATGTAATATTATAAATACAATATTAGAAATATCTTATTAGTGTATAAATTAAAATAGCCAATGATAACTAGCATTCTAAGCCTAATTATTAGGGTGAGCAATGAAAACAAAACAAAGAAATCTACTAATGGAAGATAATAATACCATTTACCTTCCTAGGGTAACTCCATCTTACAATTGGTGTGAGAGAAGGCTTGTGCTTGGTATGGTGAAAAAATGGTCTTTGATGATGCCAATGCTTTATGGGTAGCACCTCCTCTTGTCCCCATTGAAGTTGGCTCTTTTATTGTGTTGGAAATAATCATTTTTAACAAAAATCTGGCATTATTTATTTACACAAGAAAGCTCAGTTAAGAATGGTCATGACAGTTGTATTTATGGATTTTTCATTAACTTTAACCCATGTGTAGTTAGGATATGGTTAAGTTTGAGAGTCCAAATACACTAAATGACAGATTTAATTATTCACTTATGAAAGCATGGCTCAACATTTCTAATTTTTATGGAATTTATGTTGATATTTTATAATTCTTGATTTTTAGGATGATGACATCATCATGACCTCATCTTTATAGATATTTGTTAAATTTTGTTTTTCATAAATTAGATAATCACTAATTAAACATAGATTTTTCATTTAAACAATTAATTTGATTTACTTGGTTAATTAATTATGATTAGGATTTTGGTCATTTCAAGATTTGGGTTAAGTGTTCTGCTTAATTGGTTGAAAGTGTCAGTTTACTAGGTTACAACCTAACTGGGGATGAATCTTTGAGAGGTTATTATTACATATAGATTATTTCTCCAAATATGGATGCCTTGACACAATTCTATACATTTACATCTAATGTAAAGACTAACATAGGATGTTCAATGATTTCTAAGCTCAATTTGCATAGTTTGGTAGAAATAAGTCTAAAGTTTGTTAAGACATGGGATTCACCGAAAAGGAGTGTCTAAAACTACCACTTTTTTCTTTCTTTTATTTTCTTACTTATCTGTTTTTATTGTTAAATCTCTTCTTGATCTCAATATATTATTTTCATTTTCTTAATTTTTCCTTTTCTTCCTTAATTTTGTTTTATTCTTCAACTCTCTTTTCCTTCTCTTTTTCCTCTTCTCTTTTCTCCTCATCTTCCTCTCTATTTTTATACTCATTTATTTTATAATATTCCTCCTCTTTTCTTTTCCTTTCTTATTCCTCTTTTTTATTATCTTATTTCTCATTTATTTTCTATTCTTCTTCTTCCTTTCTCTTATCTTATTATTCCTTTTTCTTATATTTGCCTTCCTTATTATCCTCTTCCTCTTTTATTTTATTTTAATATTCCTATTTTTTTTCTTATTTTAATTTTTGTGTTTCCTACTCTAATTTTTATTTTCTATTATTTATTTTATAGTTTTATTTTCTCCTACAATTCTTTCTCTACTATTTTATTTTATATTATTCATTAAGTACGATTTGTGGTAATTTCTATAATTTATTTAATTTTATGATTTTCTTTCTTTAACAATAATTCTAGTCATTTCATTTGTTCTATGTCATCACCCTCTAGTTCCTTCAACATCTAGAGCTATTTTGTTATTATGAAGTATCTAATTTTTTTTAGCTCTATTTTTTTAATTTTCCTAAATCTTTCTTTATCCTAAGTAGACATGGTTGTTCCCTCTAATTCTTTTTATAGTGATTCTTATTTATATTTATTTGTGGTAAACTTAGCTTGTTTACTTCTCTCCATGAAGATTTTGAATATCACAAGGTACATAGGTGAACCCATCTCCATTCCTTCATATTGCTCATAAATAACACATTTAAAAGATAAATTGATTGAATTCACATATGAGGATTCCAACATATTTATTTATTCATCTATGAGATATATATTCACTTACACTACTTATTTGATAGGGAATTTAGTAAAAAGAGATTAAAAATCAAAGTTGAGTGATTAATAATTATTCTTAACCATTCTATGCTAAAAAAAAATAGAATCCCCTAAGTCACAAGGAGGAATTATGGCCTTAGGCATAGGATGTGTGTTAGTGGAATCATTGCATATCTATGTGAATCAATATATATATCATGCTGGATAATTATAAAATAGCCTTAGAACTAAGAGAGTGAATAGATGACCTTGAATAGAATTCCTAATATGCTTTAGGTGAAATGTAGTATGCCTTTTGTAGAAATAATGTGTTATTTCATCTTATAATTATTGTTTTAATCTAAATTGGTGGTCGATTAGGCTAACTGAGATTACAAGTCAAGGAATATTGCTTGTATACATCTATTTATTTTATAAATGGTCAAACATAAGTTTAAGTAAAAATTTTGGAAATAGACCTCATAATCCTTCTTATTCAAAATAATAAGAGAATTAGGTTTATCATATGATTATTTATTTAAGAACATGCTCAGTCTAACAACCAATGTTACAAATCTTTTAGGTTGTAAAATAACCAAGGCCTTGAACATAACTATGGACCCTTAAATATTTCTAATCTAAATGGGAGTGAAGGAAGGTCCAAGGGATAATAAATTTTTATATATTTACATAATAACCCTCATTTATATGAATAATGAAGTGTAAAATCACCTCTAAGTTAAATTTTGATAACCTATTTATCTTGCTCATAATGGTTATAATAATAGATGAAGAGCAAAGGGTATTTAATGTTGTAACAAATGGCTTAGAAATACATATATACTGCTTATTAATAAGGCAAATGAAGACCTTTAGTTATTAATTTCTTTAGTCATTAGCATCAAAATTGGCTTGTCTTGGATATATGATTACATAGCTAGTTTTAAGGGTGTCTCACCTCTATCCTAGTCACTCGGTAATGATTTTTTTGGCCCACCACAAGATATCATTATATTATGATAACTTGAGGAATTATCTACTCACTTTGCACTTATTTTTGCTTGCTCACATACATTTTTGTCTTTTTTCACAACACCAACTTATAATTTATTTTTTATTTGGATTCTTAAATTTTTTTCTAAGTTCTCAATTTTTGACTTGTTACATAGAATTTCCCATTATATCACTTTCAACCACTTTTAGAATTTTCATGGTTTTATGCTTGGTTATACTTATTCATACAATTAGTTGGCCCTGTAACATGACATTGTCACATCATGGTGTACCTCACAACATTTTCATAAGCTTTTCTAAGGAAATAATTTTGAGTCAACCATGAATGGCACTTGATGCATTTTCATAGTCTTTTTCGAAGTCACATTTTTTGTAGTTGGCCAAGCTTTCCAAGTGTCATTGTTGCATCATGATGAAGATTTTTGAAAAGTTTATAAAACATGAAATTGAATTGCCCCATCCATGCCACGTGTCATGATTCCATGAATTTTCATAATCAAAAGTTTCAAAATTAGTTGTAATAGAGCCTAGAAACTATGGGGTTGTGAGTCCTTTTGAGCTTGTCATTTGTCAAACACACATCTAGTTGTGACTTCATGTCTTTTTTCTGTGGCACTCTCAAATAATATAATATAGGTATGTGAAGTATTTTCATGTTGCTAAGTGTAATCATGACTCAAGGCCAATTTTAAATGTACATAACCCCATTATTCAGTGCCACATGGTAAAATGTTGCAGCCTCACTGATTTTAACCAAAAACATTGTAGCAAGGTAGTCTACAGATTGAGAAGAAATAGTGTGTTACCACATGGATCAATTCCACATTATTTCTCAATCCAAATGGGATGGAATGTTACCTATCAAAACCACGTGTACCCAATTCAAGGTGCTATAGTAAAAATTAGAGCATGGCTTGTTTTAACATCTTTTATCCACAAGCTTGTGAGAAGCCATCAAGTGTCATCATAACACTTACTCATAAGGAAAGGGTTCAATTTCTATTTTAATGACTAGGATTAGTTGTGACCACATGAAATGATTACATTTATCATCCAAATCAAATTAAGGTAGCATGTCATCCCCCAGCTAACAAGTTAATTAACCTATTCATCCACATCAACCCACAAGCTGACAATTAAACTGTCAAAGTATATGGAAGTAGAAAAATATTCATGAAAAAAAAATTGTTGTTTCAATTAAAATTGATGATTATTATAATCCATGTAATATTATGGGAATTAATATGTATGATCTATGCATTAATAGAGAAACTTAAATAATTAATATACCCATTTTGCAATAATTCTATGAAGCTATTAAAATGGTTTTTATAATATGATGAATGGTGATGTTGAGAAAGACATATTATGTGATAAAGGTCATAATATCATACTAAAACTATATGGATATTTATTATGGTGTAAATTTTAATAATTATCTTAAGCAAAGGCAATGTAATTTGTGATATCATAACAAGTGCTCAACCTTAAAAGAAATAATTAATGTGGGCCCATAACCCATAGGTCCTAAAATCATAATTTGGTGTTGTTATTTGAAAAATTGAGATTGATTCGATAGACCTTACATATTAATCTTTAAGGATTAATGATTGATTACAGATGCAATATTCATTATTGAAAATAAAGGTGAACCTATGTTGATTGGGTTTTATAGAATTGGGTTCATTTATTTTCCATAATGTGAAAATTAATTTAATTAAATAAAAAAATTGTATCTGATTTTTAAAACATCACATGTAGGTGTTATAACTTCATCATATTGATTAGTAATAAAATAAACCTTTATCCATGAATTATAACCCAATGCCTTAGATATTAATTATAGTGCATATTATTTAATTTAATCTTGTGAATGAAGTACAATATCATAAAATTGATATCATTTTAATTGTATCATATGGAAACCATTATGCCTTAAAGTTAGCCAATGAATTAGAATGTAAACTGTGACTTAATAGTGCGATCAATTTATGTCAAATTTTGATTCAGTTTAAGATGTAAATAATTAGATACTTTCCCATGCAAAGGATAATTTCAACTATATTAACATTATCATTGTGTGTTTTAAACTAATTTATATAGACAATTATAAATGTTCCTAGCCTAGTTGGTTTAATGTTTTCTAGTAATCTTGATTATATCCCAAAATTTTATGATTATAAATACGATACACCTAGATTATCAAAATTACAATCTCATAATTTATACCTTCCTTGTGCTTATTAGTACCTTCATAACAAGTTGTGTGTGTGTGTGTGTGTGTGTGTGTGTGTGTGTGTGTGTGTGTGTGTGTGTGTGTGTGTGTGTGTGTGTGTGTGTCTGCGTGCGCACGCGTGCATGCGTGCGTGTGTGCGTGTGCACGTGCACATGTGTGTGTGTGGGGGGGGGGTTTAGTTATTTAAAGAGATATCTTTCTCTCTCATCATCCCAGGTAATTTAGTATAAAAAGTAGTCATTCCTTCTTTTTGTTAACAAATACATTTGGAAGTAAATATTGGTAATACTTTGAGATCTTGGAAATTTATATTATTAGTATATTATAAGTATTTATATTAATTATTTATTCAATTAAATTATAATTACTTATTATTAATGATTTATGTGTTAACAATGTAGAATTTGATAATGGATTAGTTATACCTAGAATGTGATAATATAATCTATTGTTAAACCCCTACCTTTATGTCATAAGTAATGTAACATATCATAAGGATGATAGTTATAATTTTAAGGTGATTTATATCATAATATAGAACATATCTTGGTGCTCTTAAAGAGATGACGTTGATTTTTTTAATCTATTTTGAGTTAAACAATTTATTCCTACATTAGCTTTGAAAATAGAGCATGATCGAAGCTATGGGGATATTTTATACAGGATTATTTTTATTCTTAGTATTCAATGATCTCTTCTATAAAACTTCTTATATTTACTATCCCAAAACTATTGATATGAAACCTAGTAAAAAAATAACAACAATAAATACGTTCTATTTTAAGGGGTGTTATATTGTTTATATTGTATAGGTGTGCTATATAGTCTCTAATTGTAAAAATATTCAAAACAATTTAACCCAATGTGATTTTAAAATCAAAAGCATTTGTTCTATTTTTTATTTCATAACCTATGATATTATATTTATAATTTATTAAATGTGAAAGTTTAATTAAAAGATTTACAATCTCCTTCATCTTGTATGGTAATCCTTTGTAATATGGGGAGAGTCACTTTCACAACACATAAATTCAAATTTTCATCTATGTGTGTGTGCGCGCACACACACGTGCATGTCCTCATGCACACGCATGCATGTATGTGTGCATGTGCATTTGTGTGTGTGTGTGTGTGTGTGTGTGTGTGTGTGTGTGTGTGTGTGTGTGCGTGTGCACACGTGCATGCATGCATGTGTGACTTCATGCATGCATGTGTGCGTACATGTGTGTGTGTGTGTGTGTGTGTGTGTGTGTGTGTGTGTGTGTGTGTGTGTGTGTGTGTGTGTGTGTGTGTGTGTGTGTGTGTGTGTGTGTGTGTGTGTGTGTGTGTGTGTGTGTGAGAGAGAGAGAGAGAGAGAGTCAATTTTAAAAAATTAAATGAGATTTTTTGAATGCCAAAGTGATCATCTAATTTGATATAGTGATATTCTTACAATGATCTCTGTTTGAGTTGCTTGTGAGGAACATTAAAATTTACAAATTTGTTAAATTATTTTTTACAAGGAAAATATATTATCCAATGTAGTTTTCTATGATATGATTTATAAATTTATAAATAAATACAAATCAAATAGTATAATATTTTTAGGGTTTTCTAAATTGGACATTACATTCTTAACTGAGACCTCAAGACTCACGTTTGCAGGGGGTTTGTGGCAAGGATTAAATACTAACAAACTTTTTCAAAATAGAATTTATCATAGAATGAAAGTTTCATTACTCGATTGTATACTTAGTTTTTAAATTATTTTATTTTTCATATATATGTATACTTATACCTATAATTATATCTTTTTAAAAAATAATATAACATTTCTTTTTACCATTACTACCTATTTCACATATATTGTTTTTATTTTTATTTTAATTCAAATACAAATCATTTCATATGTGTATAGTCGCACTTGTTTGCTTTCAGATACTCATACTCTGAGATCTACATCCTCCTTCATATAAATGTCTTCTCACCATAAATTAGCCTTTTTTTTAACTTTTGTTTTAGCCCTATTTACATCTATTTTCTATATAAAATACATCTACATTATTCAAATATATTATACTATATTTTATTTATAATATATGTTATTATTCCTAGAGGGTTCATCCCTCCTAGGGACTATAAGTATTATTTTTTTAACATGGAATTAGTCCATGTGTTGTTGGCCCATCATGTGACATTAATTTTTGTGTAGGTAAATATGTCATACTTATGCGAGGTTGACTTTCACTATGTTTAGTGGATGGTATAAAACAATACTATATATTGTAATCTAATTGATCAAAACATTTGTATATTATTTTAAGTTTCATGTAGTTCAAGGTAGTGCCAATATGGTGAGAATGTTGCACCATAAATGCATAGGGTGAAGATGTTATTTTATATTGAATTCTAGATGAAAGAGATGACACAAAATTAAATCATATTTATGTTATCATTTATTTTCATTTCACTTTCAAAAAATTCACTCGATGTGGAAATTGATGAAACCTAAGAAAAAAGTTGGACATGTCTATAAAATTTGATCCACCCATTAATCCCTAGCCCACCAAAATTATAATTGTAATCAAGGACATCAATGGAAACCATGACACTATTCTTCAACTTAAGAAAAATACCATGGGAAGAAACTATTCATATTTTTTGTAAGATGTGATGGGGTTGTTGTTGGTGGCATCTAGTTTTCTACATGTGTGGCTTTTTGTCAAATCTAATCATCATCTTGCCCAAGTGGGTATTTTTTTATATGTTCATGCTTTATGTGTTGGTGCACCTCAAATGTTCCTCGGAAAGAGATACTGCATTTGGTATGTAGTTATCATTATTGTATTTCTATTTCATATTTTTAGTTTTGTCCCTATATATATCTATAAATGAAGACTAGAAATAGATAAAATCATTACATGTAGTTTAGGTTTTAAACTTCCTAATTTTTAATGCATATTTATACTAGTTCAATGGAATTTTCCCTTTATTTATGGGGTGAACCTGACACTACACAAAAAGTAAATCTAATTATAATGGATTTTTTCTTTGCTAGATTTGTCTAGATTTATGGTGGCTTCTAGTCCCCATACCACCATCTCTGCTTTCATCTCTGATTTTGAGGCAATGATATTGGTGACTACCCTGCCAATGTTTTAACTTTCCAAAACACCACTACTCATCAACAATTTGTTACTTTTCTACTCAAAAAATTAGATCAATACATAACATTAAGTTTTAAAAAATTAGCTTATATAGATTCTATCCCATTTTTTAAATGTGTATAATTATTTTCAATTGATGAGGAAGAATGACATTTACTATGTTTCTTTATAGAGGCTTTACCATGGTGGGGAAAGGAAATTCCTTATATTTTTAATTCCACCTATGGGATGTGATCCTTATATCAAATATATTGGATATAATATAGCACAAGATGAATGTGTGGAGATCACAAACCAGTTGACTGTGGCATATAACACTGATTTGAAGTCACTTGTGACTCACTTGAATAAAAATCTAGATGAAATGAACATCATCCAACCTAATGCTTATGATTATTTTATGAAAAATAGTTTGTAACATTAAAGCCTATCGTAAGCTACAATGTTATTGACTTCATCATTTATCAATTATTTATATATAGGTTTTAGAGGTTTGGTGGTTGAAATGAGTGGAATAAATTTTGGGATGCAAGGTTTAGGAATACAACATTGGCATGTTGTGGATCATAAATGTTCAATGCTAGAATGAGATATGGAAAGACTAGTCCACAGGGTTTGTTTTTCAAAGATAAAAGCACATATATGTTCTTGGATGGATTTCATGCAACTAAAAATGTTTATGCCTTGTTTTCACACCAAGTTTGTAGTGGAAATTCTTTTTTTATGTATCCATTTAATCTTTCTTAGCTCATTTTGTGGAAAATACGCTTAAGAATAAACAAACTTTCTACCTCATTTGAACTCTCTAATTAGCATCATTACACTCACTACACTGACTTGTTGGGTGATAAGCCTTTGAAGATGAACTTTCTTGAAAACTACCTTTAATTTCACTAGGCCTACTAATTTGATTTATATTAATTTTAAATAAAATAAACAAACATGATTTCTAAGTATAATCATCCTCAGTATTGAATTTTTAATTATAATCATCTAAAATATGAAATTTGTAACCATTAGTACTTTAAAAATTTATTTTTGATTACATTTTGCTGACATAATTTGAAACTACCACTTATTTAGCACTTCTTGGATTTCTTTAATAGTCACTCTAATGTTTAAGGGTGAATTTGATACAATAAATCCATAGTGGGAGCATCAAGTTGATACATGCAACACCTATGAAAGATGTAGCAGAAATTAGTTTATATATTTTCATTGGGTAGAATGTAATGATATATTGCATTGGTACAAGTAATTATAAGGTCATTATTGGGGATGGGCTTAGGGTAGTTGGAAGAAATTATTTAGATGAGGTGAAATGGTTGGCGATTTACAATGTCTCAATTTTATTTATATATGTTGGTGCCTTGAATATGCCCCTTTCCAAATTATATTTCAATTAGTTTTGTCTTTCATGAAAGCATGAAGATCTAAAGAGCTCTTGTAAAGAGTCATAGTTTATATATATATATATATATATATATATATATATATATATATATATATATATATATATATGATGTTTATGGTCATATCCTCTTTTGATTTCTTTTTGTGTCTCAGAGAAAAATGTAACTAGAGAATATCTCATTTTTTTTCAAATGTAGATATATTCATGGAGTTTTATTTTTTTCAAATGTAAGATATATTCATTATGATCACTACTAGTTTGTCTTTTCTATCATTGGATTCATTTTTTAATTTGACACCTTTTATATTTTTATTTTTAAGATAGATTTTATAAATACTTTGAACCTTCATTCATTCTTAGACTTAGTATTTTGTAATACCCATCGCTTGAAATTTTTCTAAGCTTGAACGTTTATAGATCAAACCTCTTCTCATTAGGTGTTGTGGTCCTTAATTATTTAATTTTTTGTATGAAGAATGTTTTTTACTACTTCTTACTTTGAATACCACTACATAGAATTTAAGAACTTGTTCTTACTTCCAAATTGGTCTAGCTAGATTTTTCCTCACTACAAAGATGTAGTCTTGTGCTCTAAAATGGTGATTTGTTGAGACATTAAGATTAGCGACAATCCATCTTCATCATCTAACGTTGAAAGCTTGAATAGTTTTAAGATAAATGTAATAACTAATTAGGGACCATGGTAAAAACACATAGTGCCACCAATGTACAAAAAAATGTACCATCTAATGTCAGTGATGACAATCCTTATATTTACACTAAACTTATATAAAATACTCTCACTTAGATATGAATTTGTCAAATATGCTCCTAAAAATTTCTCAAATTTCCAACATCACTAGCAATTATCACAATTTGAATCTCATATATTAACTATACTTCCATATTTATCAAAGTTGTTTATTAATGAAACACTCTACTATCTAATATAATATTGTTTTGACAAAAGTAATTATAATTATATAAATTTTAAGCATTAAAAATTAAAAATGTATATCTTCATATTTCTTTGTTTCAATCAATAAAATATATTCATATTAATACTTTTCATATTTTATATGACTTTAATAAAATGATTTTAACATATTTAAAAATATTTTAAGAATTGCTAATTTACACTAGCAATAAATAATGTGATACAGCTACCATCTCAATAAATATAAATTTAAGATCCCTACGATTGCCTATTTTCTATTGACCAACACAACACTTTTCAACCATGCCCTTATTTAATGAAACAATGGAACTGCATGAAAGGAAAGATCCTTGAAGAAAATATTAAGCAAAGCTTGCATGATGAAAGTATCATTTTTAGGGGAGAGAAGGCAGAAAAAATATGGAAAAGAATTCATACAAAAGCTTATACTTATTTTGCCATGGAAAACACAAGTTAAAATTACATTTAAAACGTTTTTGGTTTTTTAATTATCAAACTAAACGCTAAAAGTTCCAGAATGGGTTATAAACAAACATTATTAAACTATGTTGCAATAAGCACAACTTTCTAGACTCCTCCATTCATTATCATCACCAGAATAACCATCACCCTCCCGTGCAGTGCCTCCCCTTCCGGCCATATCAGTCCTTCCCTTACCTTGTAACCTAGAGCTTGGCAATTCCATGAGCAGTAGTAATTTTCTATCCAAATTGGACATTGACGGAATTCGTTGCTCTTTGTTTCAACAAGCCCACAGGGTCTGTATGCACAGTGGCGCAACTGTTGCAATCTGGAACGATTGAACCATTTCGCTAAAAATCGCATCGTCATATCTTTTTCAGGCAAATGATCATCAGAAAGCGTTAGACGAAGCTGATAAGATTCATATATGTAATTCCTAAGTTGCTGGGTGGTCAATTCCACCCCAAATCCTCTCCCAACGCAATGAGCGAGTTCGACCTTTGCACCAATATGCCCTAAAATCGCAGCTCTTTCCCACAGTGCCACTCCTGCCTTCATATCTTTAGTGTCCACGCATCCTCTTCCGTTGAATCGAATAATTCCCAACGAGTATAATGCCCGTACATGAGACGCTTCTGCCGCCTTCTCCAGTAGACAAACTCCATCTCTCCATTGACTAAGGCAGTAGAAACGGATCTGCCCAGGAAAAAACATGAATTGCGCAACTACGATTTAAAGTAAAACTATGATTGAAATGAAATAGCTTAGTATACAATAATAGAATTCCTACGATATTAGCCTGTATTTAAAAGACCTGTTAATTAGTTAGAGTTTATTATTTTTCATGTTCAATTCTACAAGCCCATGGCTTAATTATGACATTTAGATATGTTGATGGAATTTTTTTCTATTAACAGAAGAAAATAATACGAAACCCTCAATCTTTCTCGTCTATATAGAACTGGAGAGGTTCAACCCTTGGCAATAAGCATGAACTCAAATGTTGTATTGAAAATGTGAGATCTGTATTTCTAGATCTAACTTTTAAAAAAGGTAGCTATTGAAGGGAGCTTAGCCCCTTGTTTGGAGGACAGACACCAGTGTTCAGACCCAAATACGCACCAGACTATTCTTTAAAAAAATGTATTCATGGATTGTGAATGCTTACCATACCAATCATATAGCATGCCTCTGCATTTCCAGTATCTGCAATTTTTTCAGGGAAACCGTCAATCTTGGTAGATGAATAACACAACATTTCTGAAGCGTTGCGCAAAACTAATGGATCCATTGCCAATCTCTGGAATCGCTTGCATCTGCAAAAACAGAAATCATCAAATCAAAGTTTCTGTTAATATAAATTTTAATACTACATTGGGCAACAAACAAAAGGATTCATGCTTACGCCATTAGTGCCATGATGAAATGGTGTGGATTCGGATCGCTGCTGAGGTTGGATAGAATGGAGATAAGCAGATTATCTGAAATGCGGTCTGAGAGATCCACAGTTGGTGGCAGTCCATAGTATGATCCGCTCCTTGTTTTCATTGTAGCTAATACCAGGGGGAGCTAGGGTAGGGGATTTTTTCGGCACTTGAACAGTATCCCTTGATGGTGGCACTGCCTTTGGCGTTTTGGATGGTGGATTTGCAGGGGCGCTTACAGGCAGAGCTGTAGTGAGCGGCAGTGCTTCCGGAGAAGGTTTTGACGGCGTAGGAGTGGCGGCAAGCGCACCTGGAGGGGTTGAAATGGGCGATAGGGTTGTTTTTTGGGTTTGTGTACTGAATATTTCCGGTCCCCAACATATCCAAAACTCCATCGCGGTAACATCGTCACGCTAGAGCCAAAGCGATATTTGAAATTCGTGCGCGTCAAAATCGCTCCGTTGCACACGTGTCATGAAAATTGTATGCGTGTCAAAATATGTGAGGGTTTAGGCCCCCATGCGTAGTCTCATAATATAATGTCTTATTATTATAATGATTTTTTTTAATGTATATACTTACAAATTAGTAAAGCTATATATCATAAATTATTTATATATAAATAAATAAACAATAATATTATAATATATTTTATTAGCATATATAATATAATAATATTACAGATTATTATTTATGATTTATTATAATTATAAATATATATTAGAATATTAATATTTATATTTAACTATTATAATAAAAAAATATAATATATATCGTTATATATAAATATTATAATCACAATATTATTTTTATCATATATTTATTACGTATATAATTAATAGTATATATTATTATAAATAGAAGTTAAATATTAATTCATATAATTATTTATACTAGCAGTTGTCTGAAAGGTGCAAGGGACCTCAGATAAATTGTATATTTAGTCTCAACCATGGCATTCATATTTTGTCACGATCGATGCCCCTTAATGTAGTTATGCGGCGTGCACCTTTCAAATGCTTCGGTGTTATCTTCAACCGTAATGGACACAACACGATAAACTCCGTAACTTCTATGCATTGCCCCCATATCAATGTCATTGTAAGGTGTGTATGATATAGACCCTCTGGGGTACGTGATCCAAAACTCAGAATCTTTGGTTGAAAGATAATTCAAGAAACAAGAACAACACAATTGGATTAATGTTATCTCTAAGAAGAGATGTTTTATTGATCAAATTTGTAGACCCAAACATATGTCTATCTCTAAGAAGAGATGTATAATTTCCATTTTGAATTACATCTTAATTTATACATATTTTGAAGATAGGAGGAGGATGTGGAAGGTCACCAATCTCGAGGGAGATTAAGTGGTTCGACTTCCATAATTTACAACAATACAGAATTCAAGGAATTATTATTTTTAGAAACTTATTATTTTTAGACTGCACTACTAAAATTAAAATTTGGGGCACTTCCATTTAGTTTTTGGGGGTCAAAATCCATTGAGAAAATCTCATGCGATCTCACAGTATTCCCCTCATTCTTAGCTTTCCAACAATTCAAATGGAAAGTCAAACTGAGCTATGGTGTGAAAGTTATGGCTCCTAAAAGTTCTGCCACCAATTGGGGTAGAACCATCACCTGAATTGTCCCCTAAAATATTGCTCAAATCATTCCTCCCTCTTTGAGAAGCAATGGTCCCCATTTCATCAAGATTTGTCATCAAGTGTGACAATTGTATTTTGATTTGATTCCTAATGTATACTTGAAATGCGCTGTGTTTTGTGGAGCTGTGCTTTATGGAGCTGTGTAGGGTCCAATTGTTCACTATTTCTGTCTGACCATCAGTCTATAGATGGAAGGCTATGAACTTATTTAGCTTGGTATCTATTTATTTTTATTGTTGTGTTATTTGTATAGTCAGGGCTGCAACATCAGCCCTGTTGGATTCATGTAGCTTGATCATCATGAGAATGAATTTCTTGGCACTAATCAAAGAGACAGATGTAGAAGGTGGTACCTCTAGTCCCTATAGAACCATGTTCTAAGAGTGAGGGTGATCCTTTGAGTTTTTGATTCATAAATGTTATGTCAATCATACATGAATAGCTGACCAAAGAGTACATTACAAACATCTAGATTGACCACATCACATAAGACCTCATCTTGGAAAGGTTTTATTGCATATGAGAGAAGACATTGGTGGGTGACACAAAGGTTTCTCCCTAGACTCGACCATCTAATACTGTATGGCTTTGGGTGAGGCTTCATGGATAAATTTAAGTTTTTCACTACATTAGCAGAGATTAAATTCTTTTGGCTCCCACTATCAAGAATGAAATGTAGAGGCTAACCTTTCACCCATAACTTAGAGTGAAACAACCTTTCCTTGTCATCTGGCCTCTCCTCGTGGGTCCGTGATAAAGTAACGATGGCATAAAACATGGCATCTACAATCTCTTCTTCATCTTCTTTGACTACAAGATCTGTATGAGGTAGAGCAGTAGATGTTGAGGATTGTCACTCAGAAAGCAGGGACTTGATGGCTCGACATTCTTCTTTGGAGTGTGTTCCAAATTATTGGTAATCACACCATTTTCTAATCTTCCCTTCTTTTTGCTTCCAATTTTAGCCTCGTGTTTGACTTTCTTTGTCATTTTTTTATTTTGCAAGTTGACTCTTTGTATTCATTCTTCCATGCTTCTGCTTAATCTTCACTATGAACTTGTATGCCTCACCAAGGGTTTTCAAATTGAAGAGTTCTATCTCCCCCCTTATATACCATTCTAGTCCACCACGATATTTGAGAACCTTGTTTTTCTCACTTTCTTGGATGCCCAATCTTGCAGATAGAGAATAAAAAATGTTAGTGTAATCTTGAACAGACTATTCCTTCTCTTGGTGAAGTTGTTGCCACTCTATATATAGATCATCATATACTTCAATAGGGTAGTATTTTTCCTTTATAGGTTCTATGAAATCATCCCAGGTAGGTTCCACCTCAAGGCCAATATCATCTGTACTAAATCTCTTCTTGTACACTTCCCACCAATTTTTGACAAGAAATGATGCTTTCAAAAGAGAAAAAGTGATCTTCTCTTTATCAGTGAATTTATTTACTAAAAAATAGGAAGACAATTGATCCAACCAATTTTTTACTATATTAGCATTGATTTTGCCTTCAAATGTAGGGATATCAAAATTCACCTAAATCTTGAAGGGTGTTGGGGCACTGAAAGGATGTGGGGGTGTAGATGAGGAGCCATAATTTTCTATCTAGATTTATTGAAGAATTTGGGTGAATTGTTGTAACATCTACACTTGATACTTTGGATGGGTTCATTCACCATTTCTTTGAAAGGATCAGATGTCTTGATGTTGTCTGTCATTTGAGGTCATTTAGAGCAAATAGGTGGATAGTTTGGAAGCTCTATTTTTCTCCACCCAAGCTTCTTGTAGCCTGACCTCATCCTCAAGATCATACACTCTCAAGACAAACCACTCTGATACCACTAATCTAAAACTCAGAAGCTTTGGTTGAAAGATAATTCAAAAAACAAGAACACAATTGAAATAATGCTATCTTTGAGAAGAGATGTTAATATAAAAAAGTTGAAATTTCTATGAGGATCATAAGTGCACTAATTTTAGGTCATTAATTGGATAAGAGTTCAAATTCCCACCAATTTATACATGCTCTCTCAAATCACTATGGAACTCTAATCCCTCGCAACATACTCACACACAATCAAAAGAAAAAGGATTTTGAAAGGACTTTATCAAACTCTTTGACCCCACAAAACATCATCATACATAGGGTCATCATGACAATTTATATTTGAAAAATACCTCAAAGAAACATTTATGTTGATTGAGATTGCACTAGTTTCAATCATTTATTGAGAAACTTAAATAGTTTGGTGGAAGCCACATATGTGACATGTCATTAAACTTTGCATGTGTGTCTAGTCAGGCAAGTGATTGAAATAAATTTGGGGCTGATATGCATAAAGCTTTGATGTGTTTTATTTCTTGAATGTTCCATATCCGATGTGAGACTCAAATTAGTGCTATAATTCCAATGATATGTAACCAAGACATTGATCTTCTAAAGTATATATTGTAACTTATGTTCATCTATGCTACCAAATATACTACCACCTAGATAAATTGTATTAGGCCCATACATAATTTGTAAGTGGTGAAATATTTCAAAGTTAACTGAGCAGTGATGATAAGGGCCAATGAGAGGGTGTTTCATGTGATATTGTAAAACAAAGGGATCATATCATACATATGCCCCAACTTCCATGCAGTTGTTATAATTACATTACCTACCCCCATTACAAAGGGTAAGTATTTACAAGGTGGTAGCATCATTTCTTGATTATTTCCTATTTTATGACATATAGACTCGATGTCAGATAATTTACCAGTGGATCAATATATGGTTGACGGCCCCACATGCACCAAAATATTTGTAACATTCAATATGTTTATCTAGATTACCCATCTTCACACATCATGGCTTGTTTAGTGGGTCTCACGAGTAAAGAGGAACCATCAGGGTAACCACATATTAACATGTCAGAAAATTATAATTTAATTTAAAAACTTTTTCTTCACTAAATTTTTTTTCAAGTTCTAATATTTATTTATTCTCACCATCATTGCCCAAATCATCTTAAAATGAAGACAAGATATTGAGATTCCAAAGTCTATATTGTAAATTAGGTTCATCTATATTGGCAATACATTGACACCTAGAGAAATTACAACAAGGTCATACATAAGTTTAATATGTTTAGTCTAATATATATTTAGGAAAAAATTGACCATTATTTAATTTAACTCCTCAGAGTTTTTTAGCTTTCTTTGAGGCATTCAATTCAATAATATATGTTAGACTAAATAAAAAATTGATCAGAGATATCTCATCTATGATGCTTTAAGGGATTGATGTGATATTTTTCACATCATACTATTAAAAACATGATTTAAACTTAAATTTATATATTTATAAAATTTTACATATTTATGATAATTGTTGGATTTAGAAGACTTGCATCCCTCAAAAATAGGCACATAACTTTCAAGGTACTAGGTTCTTTGATTGGCCATTTGCTATCGTGAATGGTCAACGAGGATAACATACATTTTTAAAGTATATAATTACTTTTAACAAAACATATTAAAATTTAGGATGTTCAAAACTCTCACCTTTAAACCAGATTATTGTGAAAGAAATTCTCGTCTCCCTCCTATATCAATATCTATGTGATGAAGTGAAAAAAAATGTTGACTTTTTAAAATTAAATGATGAGTACCCTATATTTTTAGCCATCCTTTATGTCTACATATAATCCATTACATTTTTAACATATAGAATTAGAAAATAATTTATCTCTATCCACAAAGAATTCAATCCATCGTAGACTAAAGCATTGCATGGTAATTCAGATCTCAATTGGTCTACCCCCATAATTACTTTACATAACTTAATTTGACACTGTCATAGGTTTCAACTAAGGAATAACTATCGATTTACACTTTTTTTCTTTACAAACCCCTCTTTCCACTATAAATTCTATACATACATACATATACAAAGAGCTATCCTCTTTTCCCAATCTACAATAGATGAGAAGCTGCTAGAAATACACAAAACCCCACTAACATCAACTACATTTTATACATTTCTCAAACATAAATAATATTCACAACATAACTCAATATATTATATGGTATAAGTGTTATTCATATGTGATTGTAAGAAAATGTGCCTCTCACCATCATCAACATATCCTTGTTGACTCATTTTTATAGAAAATGTCCAATCATCAAATATCCTCCACCCTGTAAGTTGTGTAACCCTTTTTTCTAGATTATTGTTGGTGCATATCATGCCTAAGTACAATATGGAATGCCCTCTAGGTGTCCAAGAAAAATAATCACAAATAGGCTTAATGTTTATAGCCTCAATCTTGATATTTATTGTGTATTGTTTAACATAGCCATGTATGTAGGTGTAAATTATATGGAATAGGTGTTATCTATATGTGATTGTAATAAAATGTGCTTCTCACCATCATCATTGTGTTGTCATTATCAACCTTTCATGATAGAAAATGTTAAAGTAAATAATCATGCACATTGTAAGTTGTGTACCACTTTTAATAGATGTAAGTCATGTAAGTTTTAAATGCAATTTAAATAACACAAATGCAATCTACCATAAAATCTATAAAAACACATTTTGTAGAAAGAATTAGAATTGGAACATTGATGATTATTTGTGCTTATCATGCCTAAGTATAATATACTCTAGAAATGAAAATAAATATCTTATAAAATCTTTCTAGTGCTCCTTGCACTGTCAAGTTAACTATTAGTAGTATAACATTGGTTGAACATAGATAGAGTTAGGTGGGAGAACTACATGCATTTTGAGCCATCTTAGAACTATTAAAAAGTATGAATAACTCAAAAAATCAATAGGGTGTGAATTAGGTCAACTAAACCCACCCTTTGTAACCCATTTTTGTAATAAAATCAAGTGTCAAAAGTGGAACTATGGTTTCAATGTGAAGGAAGGCAAATATAAACCTATGCATAATCTAAGCTTTTGATATTTCACATAATAGTTATGTACATGTAGATGTCACTATTTATAATGGAATAATATGTAAATTTTAAAAGGGATGAATCATAATTAAATCAATTACCATAGGTATCCAAGTATTATCATATCCATCTTAACAAGTATTGACATCACTTTCTAGATTTGATCAACCATAGATCCATCCTAGACAACTACTTATAGTTGTACATTGTCACAAATTAGAAAAAATGAAATAAGATAAGCTCCCTATCCTCTTGGTCATTTATATTTATTACAAGTGAAATAAATCAATCATACTCTGCTATTTAAATTCATGTTTCCTTTATTTAGGCATATCTTATACAATTTAAATTAGTCTCACTTTCTATTTCATTTATGGGACTAAATAAAAAATAAGATCAAATGCATCAATAAACATGTTATTATTTTGAGAAAAATGAAATCTAAGTTCTATTAACATTTCATTTTAAATTCTTAAGGGTTCATAGACTATTTATAATTTTTCATTGCTCACATAAACATATCTAGCTATAATTTATATACATAGTTTTTATTTTCTAATTCAAGCCATGATTATCATTATTAGATATTGCCTTCCTAAATATATAACAAATTTCAAAACCATATAATGAAATGGGTCAAACTCATATGCAATAAATCCAAGTTTGAAACAAATAATGAAAAATATTTCTCTCTCCTTAATAACTCATATTGTTTATATATCCAAATAAAATGATTGCAATTACCATGAGTTGTCAAAGAGCATGTATGAAGACTTTTTTCTTCCTCCCCTATACCTCAAGTTCACGCTAGCTATTATTCCACCCCCACTATTCACCTAGGCTTATATTGGATTTTATGGTCCATGTTATTACAACCCAAAGAGGTAGGGTTCCACATCATACTAGGAAAAGTGGATGTATTTAAAAATTTCCATCCCCATGCCCCTCGACCTCCCATGATGCCAACTAGCTCAACTATAATGTATGATATCATTTATCAACTTAATAATACCAAAGATAATATTTATACAAGAATTACTTAAGAGATCAATTATCTACAAGGATATTATACGTGTTGTATTTAATGACTTTGCATATGTTATCAATAGTTGAATAAATTATATATTTTTTAAATGGAAACTTGCTTACTTAACACATTATATATCAAAAATACTTCATGTATAGTTCAAGTAAAAACATCAAATTCAAGAGGCAAAACATATTTGATAAATTATGGATTAGGATTGAAAATACGTAGCATTACATTTTAAAAAACATTGGGTGTTAATATGGAATCTATTCAGATAATAACATTAGAGGCGATGATAATATTCCTCTCAAAATGTGAGGACCAATTATTTTAGATATCATAATGGGCACCAAGACATTATATACTTTATTTCATGTCATACTAAATCACTTGTATTATAACCCACTCTTAGGTAGACTGGATTCATGCAATGGAGGTTGTACATATATTTCACATCAGTGCATAAATTTTATACATAATGGATGTTTATAAACATTTCATATGGAGAATATACATTTTAAATATTTCAAAGTGACAAAACATAGTGATGTATACAATCCATAAATTGATGCATTTTTTCAATCTACTATAATTACTCCATCATATTTAGTACCACTATAAATGACACATACATACTAAATTACAAATTCAATCAAGTATAATTGAAAATATCCAACTCTAGATGAGGAAAGACAATAAAGAACACAAAAATGAGATATGATACGAGATATTTCCTTCTTTGACAACTCAAATGATTGAAATTATATTCTCAAGGAAGAAAATGATAGTGTTGATTATGAGAATTACATCCTAGTGAATATTCATGAGAATATGTTTCATCTAAATTTTAGATTCATTTGTCTAGGAGAGTATAAAGATAATTATAAGATAGTAATTAATCCTAAATCAGACAAGGGAAAGATATCCCTTATAAATACTAATAAAGATACACATGAAAATTATTGTTGAAATATAAGTTCAAATTAACATACTTCAATGATAAATTTTCAATTGAAATAGTTCTTTGTTAAATCTAGCATAACTAGAAAGTAAGAGAAAAAACACATTGCATGATGAATTAATAGTGAATAACAAACATTTATGGCATACTAAGTAAACAATATGGTGGTAAAGTGTCAGTTCAGGAAGGAAAATCATTTTTCAATTATCATAGATAATAGGACATGAATTAAGCACTTTGCAACATTATCATTAAATATTCATAAGTTTTAAGAATGAATTTACTATTATAGTAACTCATATAATAAATTCCACTATCAATGGTCTCTCATAACAACCAATCCACAAATAGATCATGAAGAGAGTTCAAGCATACATGGCACGAAATTTTGATTATTACAATATAGATTAAAGTTAAATATCAAAGAGAAAGTCATATTGATGAGAATAAGGTCCAACAATGTGAAACACCATATTTAATATATTAAACAGATGATTTATAATGCCATATTCATTGTGATGGATTGATTAGACTTAATAATTATTGATCATTTTTAGGACAAAGGTTGATATAATTGTTCCATCGTGGTGTTCAATTGTGAGGTAAAATTGGACAACTATAGTTACAACATATGCATGCTATATTTTACATTCAAAATAAATACATTATTTTCTTTTATGAAAAACATACGATCATGATTCAATATGATGGAAAAATGAGCATCATAAGATAAAGGACTTAAATACAAGTGAGAAAGCATTATCTCATAACATTTATTGTAAGCCCTAATAAACCATTTAATAAAATTCACTATGTATGGATAAGTTTCAAGAAAGATCAAAGGAAAGGAAAATTTGATTTACATGTACAAGTACAAATATGAATATGATAATGACATACGGGCATATATGCAAACTTCAATACTTTATCACTAGAATCTACACACAAGTTAGCATATCCATTAAATGCCATTTTAGGCCACAAATCTTCACATAATTCATATTTAAAAAATACAAAAAAAATTAAAATATTAAATAAAAATACATATGCATGACATGTATTTTTAGTTTATACAATTTAACATATATATTTTCTCCACACAAATATGTTTCACAATATACATGAGTGGGATATAGAATATGCATGTTATATGTGATATGGACATTCACATGTAAGACTTTTACCTTTCTTACATTAAGAGCATGATTCCACTAGAGAAATTTCGATACATTTACACAAGGTACATTTTTATATGACTATAACATTCATCATATTGAGATATTTACACTGATTACACATGCTTTTAATAAAATTAATTAATTTAAATAATTTTTTAATTAACTTATCCTAGCTAAATAAATATGTAAAGAATTAATCTACTCACGTATAATCTTCTTACTATTTATGGGGAGGAATGCAATGCCATAGGATATAATATTATTATGAGTTTATTGTGAAGTAACAACTCACATATAATCTTCTTACTATTTATGGGGAGTAATGCAATGCCATAGGATATAATATTATTATGAGTGTATTGTGAAGTAATAACTCATGTATTATTTTAAGTTGTGGTTGTTTGTAGAGATAATTTGATCTTCTATTCTATAGGAGTCATTTGTATCCTTTCTTTTTTATTTAAGCTATGGCTTGATAATGTGATAAACTAATTTATGTTTTGGTATTATGATTTCATTTTCATATCAAAGCACTAATTTCAAATAGACCTCTGTCTATTTTTTTTAAATCTACTTTTAACAATTACATATGTTTGGAATATTATATGAGGGTGGTAGTTCCTCTCGAGAACGCTGCCAAATATACTTTTGTGGACACTTATTTACATAGATTCCAATAAAAATAGTGCCCCTCCACTTTATCTTTGATGTACGAAGTAATTATTTTTAAATGGTTCCCCTATATCCACTTGAGACTAATGTTTCAAAATAGAGTCAATTTAAGATGTATTTTTCACAAAATATGCTCGTAAACTTGTTTCTTAGATCTTGAATGTGAGAGATAAGTTTCACTGCATGATGTTGCTCACTTTTATTTCTATAGTATATGATCCATAATCTGGTGCTTTTTTCATTTTAATATAATACCCCATCATAAATAATACCACTATAAATGATATATACATATTAAATTATAAATTCAATAAAAGCTAAAAAATATCCATCCAATAAAAGACAATAAAGGACACAAAAGAAGATAAGATATGAGATCCTCATTTATTAATCAACTCAAAGGATCAAAATTAAATTATCATATAAGAAAATTATAATAATGGTTATAATAATGATAATCCCAGTGAATATTGATGAGAATATGTATCATTTAATTTTACATTCCTTTGTCCAAGAGAGTACAAAGATAATTCTAAAATAGTAAGTAATACTAAATCATACAAGAGAAAGACAACTCTTCTAAATACTAGTAAGAATACACATGAAAATTATTATTGAAATATAATTTCAAATAAATATGAAATTTTTTATTGGAATATAAGTTCAAATAAACACACTTAGCTATTTTTATTTGATTGAAGAATTTTTTTTCCAAATATAGAATGACCATAGATCATGAAGCACAACACATTGCACAATGTGTCAATAGAAAACACCAATCAATTATGACATATTAAGTAAATAATATATATCAAGGATACATAAATAAATATAATATTATAGATTAATAATGCACAATATAGACATAATATTATATTACATATGTTAATTGATAGGAACTTGATGGCTCTACCTACAACTCAACATAGAGTTAGAGGTAGATTATCAACTTGGGAAGGAAAATAATTTTTTAGTTATCACAAAATAATATGACATGAAATAGATGATTTTGAAAGAATAACATATAATATTCATAAGTTTTAATAATGAATTAATTATTGTAGTAACTCAGATATAATAGAATCCACTAGCAGTGTTGTTTCATATGAACCAATACACAAACAATGCATGAAGAGTGTTCAAGAATCCACAATAGAAATAACTATTAAAATATTTATTAAGGTTAAATAGCAGCAAGAGAATCAAATTGATGAGGAATAGGGCATATATGTGAAGCATCAAATTATAATTGTCAAATAGATGAATTATATTGCAATATACATTAGGATGGATTGATTGCACTTATTAATTATCCATCACTTCTAGGCCAAAGGTTTTTAACACATTGATATTTGAGATGCATCATAGTGACCAATTATGGGGTACACTTGAACAAATATGGTTAATAACATATCTATACTATAGTTTACATTCCAAATAAATACATAGCTTTTTTTAATGAAGTACATACACTCATGATTAGACATGATGGAAAAAATGAGCACAAATAGATAAAGGACTTAAATACAAGTGAAAAATGATTATATCATAACATTTAAATTTTGATAAATAATATATCATTTAATGAAATGCATTACATATGTATAAGTTTAAAAAAATATAAAAATGAAATGTAAATTTGATCTACTTAGACAAATATAATGATAAATATGATGATGACATATAAGAATTTGATGTGATCAAATACCCAAACTAACTTCATTAATTTATTATTATTAGAGTATACACACAAATTAGTATATCTATTATATGTCATTCTATGCAATAAAGACACACATAATAAATATTTAGAAAAAATAGACCTATGTATGACATGCTATTAGTTTGCATAATTCATTTGTGATATTTCATATACATGGTAGATTATATATCCAAATTCTCTATGCACATTTTTCACATAATATAAATAGACATGGGAGTTTAAATTTATGATTATTATCTTTCCTACATTTAGGGAATGATTATAATATGGGAATATTGTTACATATACATATGCTACATATTTATATAACTCTGGAATTGATCATATTGAAATATTTCTATTGATTACACATTATTTTGTTATAATAAATTAATTTAAATTATTTATAAATTAATTTATCATATCTTAATAAATATGTAATTGAGTAATATATTCATATGGAATCTTCTTATTATATACTGGTAAAAATATAATCCCATATAATATATTATTTTTTTGAGTTTGTTGTGATGCTTAGGCTATGTTGGTATGTTAAGGTAATTTGATATCATTTTATATAGTAGTCATTTGTACCATTATTTTTTATTCAAGATTTAGATTGGTAATGGAATAAAATAATTTAATTTTCAGCATTTTTATTTTATTTAGGGATCATAACACTCCTTTCAAATAGATCTATCTATTTTTATTTTTATTTTTATTTACCTCTAATAGTTGCATGTGTTTGGAATATTGTAAGAGAGTGGTAATTCCTCTCTATAATGGTGAAAAAATATTGTTGTGCACACTTATTTACATGGATTCCAATTAAAATTGCACCTCTTTTTCTTGGTTTGGGTGGACACTATGTTCTCTAGGTTATTCTTTTATATTTGAACACATAGTAAGTATTTTGTTATGGCACTTATATCTCTGCATTAGTTTAATTATTAAAAATAGATACAATTACATAATTATTTTTATAACTATATACACATAAACATGTTTCTTGGATCTTGAATGTTATAGAGAGAATATACAATGTTTGATGCCCCTTACTAGTCTTTCTCTAGTATTGCAAAGTGGCAAAACCTAGTGATGTATACAATTGAAAAGTTACTTCAATTTGCATTCTATTATAATACCCCCATCATAAATAATATTACTATAAAGGATACATAAATAATAAATTTAAATTTAAATTAAGGCTAACAAAAAAATCCAACTCTAGACGAATCAAGCCAATAAAAGACAATAAATGATACAAAAGAAGATAAGGTACAATATCTTTCCTTATTAGTCAACGCATAGGATAAAAATTAGTTTCTCATGGAAGTAAATGATAGTGGTGATTATGATAATGACATCCTAGTGAACAATTATGAGAATATGTCTTGTCTAAATTTAACATTCATTTGTCTATGAGAGTACAAAGACATTCTAAGATAATAAGCAAAATTAAATTAGACAAGGGAAAGATAACCCTTATCAACACTAACAAGGATATACATGAAAATTATTATTGAAATATAATATCAAATCAACATTATTCAATCATATTTTGTCAACTAAAATAATTCTTTGTAAAATATAGCATAGCTAGAGAACAAGAGGCACAACACATTGCATGATGTATCAATAGTGAACACCATGAATTTATGACTGATTTAATAAATAATATATAGAACATGGATACATAAAAAAATATTATATTATATATTAATAGTATACAAGATAAACCTAATACTATACTACAAATGTTAATTGATATGAATTTGATGGATCTACCTAAAATTCAACTTAAAGTTACATGTAAATTGTCAATTGTTATCGTAAAATAACAAACATGAAACATACACTTGTTTCACATTATCATAAAATATTTATAAATTTTAATAATTAATAGATTATTATAGTAACTCAAATATAATATAAGCCACTAGAAATTATCTCTCATAGTAATCAATCCAAAAACAAAGCACGAATAGAGTTGAATAATCCATGACATGAAATTTTGACTATTAAAATATAAATTAATGTTAAATATCAATGATAAAATTTATGATGAATAAGGGCATATAATGTGAAACACCACATTCTTTTTTTTAAGAAATGAATTTTAATGTTTTATACATTGTGGTGGATTGATTAGACATATTAATTATTTATCACTTATAAGCCAAATGTTGTTGACACATTGATATTTATGATGCATAATGGTGAAAAATTGTGATGTAAACTTTGAAAAATATAATTAAATTATATGTAGTATATATTTTACTTTACAAATAAATACAGATCTTTATTTTATAAAGGACATACAATAACGATTCAACATGATGAAAAAAATAAACACCAAAAGATAAATGACTTAAATAAAAATGAGAAAGCATTATCTAATAACATTTATTTTGAGCCTTATTATACCATTTAATAAAATTTATTATTTATGTATAAGTTTTTTTTTAAAATGAAAGACAAATTTCATTTACATAGACAATTATAAAGATGAATACTATGATGACATATGGGCATTTGATGAGATCCTCTACACAAATTTCTTAAATACTTTATGAATAGAGTATACACACAAGTTATCATATCAATTGGATGAAATTTAGGAAAAAAAAACTTAACATAATTCATATTAAAAAATAGAAAATGGGTATGTGTGCGTGCACATTTGAGCGTGATATATATTTCTAGTTTACATTATTTATTTATGATTTATCACATACATGGTATATTATGTATACATTTTTTCTATGCACATAGATTACATTTTATACATGAGTGTAATGGGTAAGTACACAAATTTAGGGGATAAAAAGTGGTCTACCTATGGTTATGATTTTTCTAAAATTTTAGAAATGTGAACTTCTATAGATAATCTGAGATATCTACATTCCAAATTTGAAAATGGTGTAAGAACATGAAATGTATCATTTCAAATATAGTTTCCAAAACACTAAATATTTTTTAAAATGATTAAGTATAACTAGGTCAAAATCTAAAATTTGAAGAACAACTCCTATTTTTTTAGAAACATAGTAGATAGATGGTTGTGCAGTGCACCATTTTTTGAGTAGTATTTAATATTATTTGAAACCCTTTAGAGAAAATTTAGATAATATATATTATAATTTTTGACCTATATATTTTTATATTTTTTCAATAAATACATATTTTTATTATTTTTTCAAGTAAATAGATCCTTAAAAATTGACAAAAAAAGGGTAGCCATCTATGCAGTGCACCTAACTACCTCAAAAAAATGAAAATCAATTTTTTTTTAATGTGTGTAGAATTAATCCTAGCTTGTGACCATATAACTTGTTTTTCACTTGGATAAATGAAATAAAAATTACATGAACATGTATATGCATGTATGTTTGCAGCATGTAGTGGCTTAAAAAAGGTATAGTTAGAAATCAACATAGTTTGAAACCTTAAAATAGTCCAAAATTTATAAAAAATCATATTTTTGGAAAGAGGAGAACATGCTCATAATTATGGTATTAAGTTTTTAAATTTTTACATTCAAATTCTTAGTGTATTTGGAAATAAAAGTTGAAATTTGTTTTTTTATCATACCTTTTAAAAATTGGCTATATATTGATTGTCCAAGTCTTTGGCTCAAGAATCAAAGCCATTCCTGAACCAAAAGGTATGATAATTGAATTCAAATTCAAATACCATGATCATGTTAATAATGTGATTGTGTTACTAACATAATTACATTATTAACTATGTTAGCAATGTGATTGTGTTACTTAATAACATGATCATATTAGTAACGTGATCGCATTATATATTCTCAACACCCTAAAACTTGAATAAGAGCCAATAGCCCCATTATTCTTAAGATCAAAGTTTGGTTGATTAATATTTTTATTTGGGACCAATGTTCTTGTCAAGAATTGATAGCATTGAATGATAATTGGAGATGTATTAACCTATAAATCAATTTATTTTTATTTTGATCTAAATATGGTGTGAAATTAGGACAATAGATCCCAAACTACCATTAGATGAACATATTTCCTTGGATGGAGATTGGTCGGCCTCAATTACATATCAAACTAAACTCAATATTTGGTTTTTTATAATATGGTGTGCAATTAGAGACCCAATTGACATCATATAGACTAATTTCTTTATTAGGGCTCATTTAACCCTAATTGTGTATTAGATTGAACTAAATATTCAATTAGTTTAATATGGTTTGCTATAAAATCCCTAATTAACATTATATTGAAGGAATTCCTTGAATGGGGACCAATTACTCATAATTACATATTATATTGAACAAAATACTCAATTGGTTAAATATAATGTGAAAATATGGGAAAATATTCACCATGGACATTAGATGGACACAATTTCTTATGTGGGGTGAAAAATGCCTCAATTGATATTAAGCAAAAGAAGTTAATTACGTAGGACTTGGTTGTCCCCAATTGTGTATAGTATTGAAAAAAATATCAACTGATTTAACATGGTGTAATTAGAGCCCCAAATGACATTAGATGTATGTGATTCCTTGCTTGAGGATTGAGTGGCCCCAATTAAATATCATATTAAACCTAAATACTCAATTGGTTCAATATGGTGTGAAATCAGGGCTAATGGAACACAACCAAAATTATATGTAAAAAATTACTTTCATTGGGCTTAGTTGGCCCTAATTATATATAAGATAAAACCAAATACATGATTAGATAAATATAGTTTACAATCTAGGCCAATGAAGTCATAATTAACATTAGATATATCCAGTTACTCGCATGAGCCTTGGTTGGCCCTAATTACATATTAAAATAAACTAAATACTTGGTTGATTTAATATGTTATGTATTTGGGATCAATAGATCCCCCTGTTGATATTAGAAGGATGAAATTTCTTACATAAGTCTTGTTTAGACTAAATTTCATATAATATTGAACCAAATATTCTTTCAATTGAATTTAGTGCACAATCAGAATCCCAATTGTTATTAGATGGATGTAATTCCTTAAAAAATGTTTAATTGGTCCTAATTTTATATCAAATTAAATCAAACACTTAACTATTTGAATAAGGTGTGCAATTAGGGCCCTAATTAAAATTGTGTTGACACAATTCCTTGGGCAAGCCTCAATTGGCCCCAATTATATATCATCTGGAATTGAATAATTTCCATTATATATGAATGTAATTCCTTACACACATCTCCTTTGGACTAAATTACATATCAAATTGGAAAAATACTTATTTTTTTAATATGGTGGGCACTTGGAACCCCAATTTATATCATATGGATGAAATTCATTACATTGAGGCTTAGTAGGCCCCTAGGATCAATTTAGCCTGAATTAACATCCTTTATATATATATATATATATATATGGTTCACAGGGATGAACTTGGTTAAAATTGCATCACTTATTACCATAATTAACTTTATAGGCTCAATTTGTGATGAGGTAGGGGATAACTGATCCCAAATTCACATTTTTTACTAACAAATCTAGGTTCAAGAATCTCAAATTTTCCCCAATCACCATCATGATTTTACCTTGTATACCCTAATCCCTAAATTTCCTAATCCTTAAACTCTAAACCATAAATATAAACTATTTAAATCTTGAACCAATCATTTTATCCCAAATTAGCATCATTTAGACTAAAAATTAAGTTCACATGGATGAATTTAGCATAAATCACATGACTGATTGCCCCATTTGACTAATTCACTCAATCTTTATGATGGCATCCATGGTATAATGACAACCCAAAAACACATCCTATAGTCACAAATGTATCTAAGTGATTAAAATTGTCCTCACTTATCTTTGTGATTGACCCTGTGTACCCTAAAATATATATACACTAAATCCTAAGTCATAAACCATAAACCCTAAACACTATACAATAAATTATAAACCATAAAATTTATCTATTTACCAATTTTAATTTAATCCCAATTAACATCCTTTATAGTAAGAATTAGGTTTGAAAATGGCATAGAGTAATTAGACATTAATATACAGGTCCTTACACCTAAACCCTATGCCCTAATTCCTAATCCATAAAACATAAATTATAATTCCTATTCCCTAATTCCTACTACATGTTTCAAAAATACATGCTTTATGATATAACTGATTTTATCATTAGATGTCATAAAATGCACTTTTTAAACCTATGGCCATAACTTATCCTTTGCAACCTAATTAACCAAAGAGGAGTAGCTAGTTGATTATTTTAATTGAGGAGGAATTTAAGGCTAATTTGAACCCCTTTAATAACAAGATATGATTTGGGGAAAATCAAAAGATCAATATTCTTTCATGAATTAATCTAATTAGTCAATTTGTGTAATTATCTACATGATCTAGGCAAAATTGAGCCCCTAAACCAAATTTATGGCTTAATCGATTGTATAACATGTATACAACATGTGCATGGCATGATTAACCCTAATTTTATCAAAAATACAAATATGAAGGTAATCAAGTCATAAATAGGTGAACAAGCAGCTCAAATGTTCTTAAATTATGTTAGTGATTAGACCTAATATCTGATATCTTAAAACCTAAACCCTGTACCATTTAACTTTAACCCTATACCATTTACATTAAACCTTAAGACATAATCCCTAAACCTTAAACCCTTTAAATTAAAGACCTTAAACCCTAAACTAATAAATTTAACCCTAATTAGCATCTTATATATATAATAAGAATTAGGTTTACAAGGATGAATTTGGTCAAAATTGCAACATTTATTAAACCACAAGTGACTTAATTGGCTCAATATGTGATGATGTGGGGGATAATTGAGCTCAAAATCACATTATTTACTCATAAATATAGGTTTAAGGAGCTTTAATTTACCCCAATTACCTTTATGATTGTACCTTATATACCCTAAAACCTACCCTAAGCCCTAATCCTTAAAGTTCCTAATCCCTAAACTCTAAACTATAAATATAAACTTTTTAAACCTTGAACCAATCATTTTAGCCCAAATTAACATCATTTAAACTAAGAATTAAGTTCAAAAGGCTCAGTTTGGCCTAAATCACATCACTCATTGCCCCATTTGACAAATTCACTCAATCAACATGATTAAATCTAAGGTATAATGATAACCCAAAAACACATTCTATAGTCACAAATGGGTCCAAGTGATTCAAATTATTTTCAATTATCTTTGTGATTGACCTTGTATACCCTAAACCATTTATAAATTAAAACCTAAGTCCCAAACCATAAACCCTAAACACTATACCCTAAATTGTAAACCATAAGCTTTCCCTATTTACCAATAAAATTTTTCCTAATTAACATCCTTTATAGTAAGAATTAGGTTCAAATTGCATAAAGCGAGTAGACAAATTATATATAGGTCCTTAAACCTAAAACTTAATCCCTAATCCCTAATCCCTAAAACATAACTTGTAATCCCTATGTCATAATTCCCATTATATGATGCAAACATACATGCCTTATATATAACTAATTTTATTATGAGATGTCATAAAATGCATTTTTAAACCTATAGCCAAAACTTAACCTTTGGATTACCAATCTAGTTGTGCATCTAAAGTAAATTGGGTCTATTTTGAGCCCCTTCAACCTATTTACATGTTTATAAAATGTGATTTTAGTGTTGATCAACACCAATTTGCCCCAATCACCATTGTAATTGTACTTTATATACCTTAAAACCTATACCCCATGCCCTAATGCTTAAAGTTCATAATCCCTAAACTCTAAACCATAAATATAAACTCTGTAAACATTGAATCAATCATTTTAGCCCAAATTAACACCATTTAAACTAAGAATTATATTTACGATTGACCTTGTGTAGCCTAAACCTAATCCCTAAACACTATACCCTAAATGGTAAATTAAAAAATTTCCCCATTTACCAATTGATTTAGTTCTAATTAACATCCTTTATAGTAAAAAATAGGTTCACATATGGCATAGAGTGGTTAGACCTTATATACACCCTTAAACCTAAACCCTGCATGCCCTAATCCATAAACCCTATGCACGAATGCCTTAATCCATAATCCCTTATCTATATTAAGTATAACATGATCATGTTATTCTTAATATAGGAAACACTCAATTTTCATTACCAATTACTAACCCCAAACAATTATTAACAATAACATGATCACATTATTAATAAAATGATCATGTTATTATTAATATGAGCTTCATAATGCATTGGATGGAGCAAAACCGTATACAACACATACCATGGTTGCATTATTAGATAAGTATAACATGATCATGTTATGATTATTTTATACTAATCTAACTTCTGAAAAACTATTTTTTATCCAAATTGATAACTCTATACCCACAAACATTCTCTATGTACTTTTAAAAGATATATGGTACCTATGTACTCGATCCCACCTTTGAAAAGTTGTCAATTGTCCCTTCTGATGGGTGGAAGATTATGTTTGAGGAAAAGGAAGATGATGAAGAACAAAAAACTAGAGGAATTAGAATATTTGAGAGAGAAACACAAGATATGAATGCAAAAACTTCATGGTAGATAAGGTACAAACCCTAATCCTGAAGAACCAATTGCCATTGATAATGAGCCAATTAACAATAATGAATTAAACAATGATGAAATTGACCATAATCAATTGAATAATGATGAAATTAATCGTAATGAAATGAATAATAATGAATTAGTTAATGTTGTAATTTTACATTCAAAGTTTCAAATTTTTTATTTTATTGATGATGAGTCTATGTATGATACTTCACCCCCCATGAATGAAGAAAATTTGATGGAAATAAATAATGATGAAATTAACCATCAAAAAAATTTCATGGAAACATATAATGAAAAAATTAATAATGATGAAAATTTCATTCCACCTCTAAACAATGAAATTAAAAATGATTTTGAAACACCCTCTCAACAAATTCTATCATTACTAACACCTCCAAGAATTGTGCATAGAAAAGATAAGTAATTAATTGAATTCAATGAAAATATTTTAGAAATAATGCATAACAAAATGCTTAATCACCATTCAAGAAGACTAGATCAACACATTTGAGATACTTTCTTTCATAATTTGGATTATAATAGTCAAAAATGTCAATTATTTGTGTCATTGATAAAATTTATTAAGATGAGACCTATAATGTACACATTAGGACTAAGAACATATAACATGGTTGATGAAGACAATGAAATTATTGAAAATCTACATGATGCATATCATACTATAGGCCTAAAATCATGCACCAAAGATTGTAATTCTATCTATCATATACTTATAACTTGTGCAGTAAGTGACAAAATAGGGGGAAATGAATGGTTTCAAAAACAAGCTGAACACTTAATATAAATAGAAAAACAATAATGAAAGAAATTAAAACATGAAATACTTAATTAACCTAATACCAATGAGCTCTGGGCATTCTCTAGTATACTTTCATGAAAGAAAAAGGCTATAGCTAATACTCTTAAAGAGTTACTTTCTCAATTTTGGAAAGATAATACAAGAGTTTCGCCCAATGCAAGAGATGTTTTGAAAAGAAGAGTTGGTTCTTGTAACCATGAACCACATCCAAAAAAATAATTATACATGACTAAAACACAATTATACTCTAATTTTTTTTAAAAACATTCACAAATTTATATTTGTCAAAGATACTTTGAGATGGCAAAACCTTTTTATGTTAAAATAAATCACACATGCATCACTTGTTGTTGTAGACAACATGTTGAATTTTCAATGTACTATGATGTTTTTCATCATATTTGTTGTAATTTGCATACTAAAAAAAAATTAAAAGAGTGTGGAATGTAATTGCCACCAAAATCAGCTAGGGAATTTATTCTATCTTTTACAAAAGATTGAATGGATAATTATTTAACAACAAATCATGTTTAAATAGAAATTACAACATTTATATGGTTTGTATAAATGTGTATGATAATGGATATAATGGTTTGTATGTTTGGTTATAGGTGTAAATAATTTATTTATAATTGGAAAATATCTTAAAATATTCCTTGACACTCATTGATACACACACCATGTTGTCACAATCCTAAATAGGACTCAAAACCCTATGTTTTGATGGTTAGAAGAGAGAATAAAGATAAATGAGATGTATTACTAATTTTAGAAGGTGTTTGGGGTGAAAAAATACCTATATGTGTCATTTTTATCCTTGTAAACTTTGTATAACTCAAGATATTTGATTATATAGCCCCTTGGCCTATGTAGAAACCTATATATGGTTTCAAAAACAAAAAACCCTATAAGAAGAGTTTTAACCCTTAGAAATTAATGAAACTTCATAATATGACATTTTTTGATGTATTAAAAATTAATAAAGTATTTTTGGTGTGGTTAAATGCCGTATAGTACTGATTTGGTGATTGTGGATTTAAGATAGGGCTAATTGAAGGGTGGTTTACAAAGGAAGTGTGGTCTAGGAGTGGAGTTAGGTAATAAAATTTGACACACACATGTAAAGAGATAAAGGGTGGATATAAAAGGTTTTAAATATCCATAATAGTTAATATATATCTCAAACTAAGAGAATTTTCACAAAAAAAGCTACAAGCCTAAGGAGACCATTATGAGCCCTATATGTGGAATTGAAATTTAAAGTGTGTTTGATCACTTGTAAGAGGTTAATTTAGGTTTTATTTGACCATATAATAACATCTATGATATAATACTAATTCCTTGAGACCTATATCAAGTTTTGGTACTTAAAACCTAAGTGGATTGCTTAGTGAGAAGATAGTGAAAGAGTGAGAGGATGTTTATGAATGGAATGTATGAAATGATTTAGATAATTAAGGTGAGATATTTTTAATAGGTCTAATGATCCCAATAATTAGTGTATAAAAATCAGGTACAAAGATAAGAAGGCCATTAAACCTAAGTGATAAGAGTGTCATTAGTCATTTCCACTACACACAATAAAATAAAGACTTCAATTTAAAAAAATATGAGAGATCTGAGATTTATAGCATTAAAAAGAATAATTTTTTAATCCTCATTTGTTTCCAAAACTAAATACGAGATCTGATAGATAATAGTTTAGAAGATCAAAAGAACATTGTATAATAACACAAAGAAATAAAAACTAAATATAAATTAGATAGATTTCCATGATAGGCATATAATATAGGCACATGTGCTCAATGTTAATAATACATATATTTTCATGATAGGCATAAAAAAAATTACATCTACCAACATAGTATCTAATGTTGAGTGAATGTCATATACACATATACAATGCCAAAAATGCATAAATTTCCATATAGGCATACAAAAAAGTACATCTCATGTGTAATACATCCTACTCATCAAATAGCATCCCTATTTTTTCCTTTATCAAAGAAGACTCTCCTTGGGATGCCCTACTACTAGATGGAGACCCCTCTAAAGCCTAGGATTGATCCAAGGTCTGACTATGGTTCCTACACTCATAGCTAGATTGTAGATGAGCTTATTTAAATACAAGAATTATTACAAAATTGACATAAAATATATTCAAAAAAATTATTAATAAATTAATTTTAAATAAGAAGATGAAGGAGGATTTGGATATGATTAGCCGATGTGATTCAAATAATATCGTAGATAATGTTACAAAAAGATATTTGTCTAAAGTAGTCTAATAAATCTATGTTAAATTTCATGGTGATCAGAGTAGAAAATTTATAATCAAAATCATTTAGATTTTTTCACAAGGATTTGTATTCATTAGAAACTTTTAGATTACCATTTCTTAAAATTTACCAAAAGTGTTTAAAAAATCACAAACATAACCCATCAAGGCCCAGGGCTTTATCATTATCCATACTCCAAAGTGTAGTCTAGGTTTATTCCTCTATGAAAAGCCTTATTAACTCAACATTTGGAAAAAAATTGAAATAATATTTAATAATTCATGTTGTGCCAAAGTAAAATTTGGGAAGGAATTCTTAAGTAAGGTTTCAAACAAATAGATTACCTCTTTTCTAATCACATCCAAGTCTTATGTATAAATACCATTGTTGGTTATGATTTTTTAGATCATGTTATAATTATGGGTGGCCAAAGTAGATTGGTGAAATAATTGTGTTAAATTATCCTTCCTTAAACCAACATTTTCTATGTTTTTGTTTCCATAAAATATTCTCTTTAACTAGAACCAAGTTTAACTTTATGCTTAGCTCTTTTTCAATGATAATTGAGTTTCAATCATGACCAAACCATTGATCATGGTCTTGGAGGATCTTAATATTAGATTCAATGGTGGTTTATTCCCTAAATTTTTTCCCAAATACTTACTTATACCATTTTTAGAGGTGGTGTCTAACATATTTTTAACTTATGAGGCAAAATAAACATTTTGGTGTTACATATGACTAATAATTTTATATTCTATGGATATTACATTTTTTATAAGTGATGATGACATGCATTGATTGTGTTTGTTATCCTTACTCATTCTATGAATGATCAATGTTGTTCTATGTTATATGGTGTGATATTATAGTGTGTATTAAATTATATGACTCTTTCTATGTGTTATTCTTACTCTCTATGACATTGGGTGCTCTTTGTTTGATGTCTTTTATGTTTGAATCCTTTCTTTTGTGACTCTTATTATGTGTGACAATGTGTTATCATGCATGTTTTTATGATTTCTTATGTGTGTTGTGGCCATAACAATAACTATGAACTTGACTTGTTACATATAGAGTTATCTAATAATATTTTGATTTCATGATCCACATCACATACATTTATACATGTGTCTGATGCCATGATACATATCATGTATCTTTTGTGTACTTATTACCTAGTTCTTATATGATTGTTACTATGATGATTATTATTATGTGCCCTATTGTTATATCTACTTGACATGACACATATTATTTTAGATGCATATTTTATATATTATTATATAATATAATATTTCTATGATGACATAATATAATAATGGTAACAAATGATTCAATGTTTACACAATTTTATATATAATGTGATGCATATAACTCTTTTATTTTGATATGAGCAATTCACATGATGCATCCCTCACCATAAAAAGCGTGTATTTCTAGTGTAATTTCTTAGATACTCAATCTTTCACAAAAATAAAATTTAAATTTTAGCACAAATAATTCACATTTTGGACACAAATTGTTATAGATTTACTCAAATCAGCACAAATTGATCAAGATAATTAAAAATCATTATATATTTGACACAGATTAATTATATATTCCCTATGATATCCTAAAATTTTATGAGTCAGAGTTCATGAATTTAATGGTATTATTATATAGTTAACATGACTCACATTACATAGTTTATCATATTTATGGCATATACGATGCATAGTGTAGTAATTTACAAATTCTAATAAATTATTACATTTGTTATGTGACTCAAATTACATAGGTTATTAGATTGGTGGTATATGCAGGGCATATGTGAGACATCAATAAGATAATTTACTCAAGTTTTACTCGGGTTTTAATCATTTGTAGATAAAAATAATCATGTTAAATCATAAAAAGGTATATGTAGCAAATAATTCAAAAATTATTCATGCATACTCATACTTTACTCAGTTTTGATTGTATTTATTAGAACGTATTTGGGTTCCATTTTCATTCAATATTAGTGAGTAATGTGTTTTAAGTTTTGTATGACTTAACTTCCAAGCACTTCTCTGTTTTTAATGAGATTTGGAAAAAAATTATCTAAACTTATGGTTTTAAAATTCTAATTTTCATGGGGCATAATCACCCCCTTATTCAATGACTCTAAATAAAAGCTTGGTTTGCATACTTATAAGTGTATTCATTCATTTGTTTTTCAATTTTAAATATGTTTAATTATTACTTCAAAATTTATATTATTAACAAAGACTAATTTTTACATGTTTCATTGCATTTTTTGAATGAAATAAGGTTTAAAATAGCCCATACCTAAAGAGACCCACTATGGTTACACACACTATTTTTTCACTCTATCATTTTATTATAATACTTTCATTACTATAATAAAAAGAAAAAATATAAACATATAAATTTAATATTAGATACTTAATAGACATGATTTGTACATACACATATGATTCTTTATCACATTTCTTGTGGCTATTTAATTATATATACGCTCAACTTCCCTGATTTATTTTTATTCATACATAATATACCTTAATTATATTTCTAAATATAATTCTTAGATAACTCTAACTATATTTAAATAGATCCATTTACTAAATTTATCTACCTTGATCAAAAGTATCCACACTCTCTCCAATCCAACCTCCTTAACATAATTTAACCTAATTTTTTTAAAAAAATCATAACTTTTATTTTTAAACACATACTTTTTACAATCGTTGGTGCACTATAATTATATAGATTATTAATGAAATATAATTAACTTTAGTTCATTATAATTAGTTTATGTTCACCATTAAAAAAGGGGGGCGGGGGAGCGCGAGGCGTTAGAGTTATCCTATCAAAAGGATATTATGCTCATTTTGGTTTTGACATGGGGTACGTGTGGGTCATCTTTATCTAGGATTTACTCTTCAAGGTTAACATGCGGTTACTCTATTTTTGTCTATATTAATTATTTTTTATTTATATATTATTTTTAATTGAAAAAAATTAAAAATAAATAAATGTTATGGAACCATTTTTTAATAACAATGTTATATGATTATGTTTTACAATGTTCAAAAATTGTGATGTACCGGTTTTTAAGCAAGCTTTAGAGATTTGCATAAATTTGTCAATTCCAAAAATAAGTTCGGTATACATGATCATGTTGAACAACTTACAATGTCCCAAAATTACGGTGTACGGTTCTTTAGGCAAGCCTTAGAGATTTGCACAAGATCGTCCCTAACGAGGATAAGTTCGGTAAAGGGTGGCCACGCTAGTGCCCATTAATTAAAAATTAGGGTTGTTATAAGAGGGTCGGCTTCCAAATTCCGTCGTATACCATCAAATATTGAATCAGTTAAAAATGCAACTCCACGCCAGTCTCTCTTTGAAACTCGCTCGGCGTCCATAAAACTATGTTTTGCCCTGCATCAATCTATGAATACAGCGTCCAAACTATTTCTGGAATGATTCAGAATCATCCTAAAAGGCTGATTTGAAGTGTTCGAATAAAAAGACTCGATCTATTTTTCGATTTGCATAAGTTTGGTATTATCTACAATGAAAACAAGGAGCGGATCATACTATGGACTACCGCCAACCGTGGATCTCTCCGACCGCATTTCAGATAATCTACTCATCTCCATTCTATCCAACCTGAGCAGCGACCAGAATCCACACCATTTCATCATGGCATTAATGGCGTAAGTATGAATCCTTTTGTCGGTTGCGCGTTGTAGTATTAAAATCTGTACTACCGGAAATTTTGATTTGATGATTTTTTGTTCTTTTTTCCAGATGCAAGCGATTTCATAGAGTGGCAATGGATCCGTCAGTTTTGCTCAACGCTTCCGAAATGGTGTGTTATTTGTCTACCAAGAGTGACGGTTTACTTCAAAAAATTGCAGATACCGGAAATGTAGAGGCATGCTATATGATTGGCATGGTAAGCATTCGCAATCCATTTATGAATTTTCGTAAAGAATAATTTGTTACATATTTAGATCGGACATAGCACTGGTGTCTGTCCTCCAAACGACACACGAGGTCTGGGGAAGCTCCCTTCAATTGATGCATTTTTATAAAGTTAGATCTAGCATTATAGGTCTCACGTTTTCAATACAACATTTGAGTTCATGGTTCTTGCCAACGGTTGAACCTTGCCGGTTCTATAAAATCATAATATCCTGCAAATTGTAGACGAGACAGATTGAGGGTTAAGTACTATTTTCTTTATCGTTGCCATAAGAAAATTCTATCAATGCCTTTAGATGTCATAATCAGGCCGGGGCTAATTATTAACAAACCCTAAATAAAATTTCATCAACTCCTTTAAATTAGATGCCATAATCAAGCCATGACTAATTACTAACAAACCCTAAATAACTAACAGGTCTTTAAAATACAGGTTAATTACCAAATCTGATCTCGTTGGTATTATATGTTTGTATATACTAAACTATTTCATTTCAATCATAGTTTTGCATTTAATTCGTAGTGGGCAATTCATATTTTTCCTGGTCAGATCCGTTTTTACTGCCTTAGTCAATGGGGAGTGGGAGTTTCTTTACTGGAAAAGGCGGCAGAAGAATCTCATGTACGGGCATTATACTCGCTGGGAATTATTCGATTCCATGGAAGAGGATGCGTGGACACCAAAGATGTGGAGGCAGGAGTGGCGCTATTGGAAAGAGCTGCGATTTTAGGGCATATTGGTGCGAAGGTAGAACTTGCTCACTATGTTGGAAAAGAATTTTTGGTGGAATTGACCACCCAGCAAGTCAGGGATTACATATGTGAATCCTATCAGCTTCGTGTAACGCTTTCCGACGATCATTTGCCTGAAAAAGATCTGACGATGCGATGTTTAGTGAAATGGTTCAATCGTCCCAGATTGCAACAGTTGCACCGCTGCGCATACAGACCCTGTGGGCTTGTAGAAACAAAGAGTAATGAATTCCGTCAATGCCCTGTTCGGAGAGAAAATTACTACTGCTCATGGAATTGCCAAGCTCTTGCTTTCAAGGCAACGGAAGCACAGCACGGGAGGGGGATGGTTTTTATGGTTACTATAAACAATGGATGAATTCAGAAGGTTGTGTTAATTGCAGCAAAGTTTATATAGTTTTTGTTTATAACCTGTTTTGTAACTTTTAGCATTTAGTATGTTAATTTTGAAAAAAAAATGTTTTAAATATATTTTCAAGCTGTGTTTTCCATGGTAGAATAAGCAAGTAGTTAATTCTAAGGATACATCTATTAAGGGTAGCTGTCATCACACTTATTGTTACTGTAAATTGTTTTAATATCACACAATGTTTAAAACATAACAATTATTATTATTTTAAAAATTTAATTTTATTGAAATGATATATAAATGTGAAAAACACTAATATGAATGCATTTTATTGATTGAAATAAATAAATATGAGCTTAGATACTTTTAAATTTTATTATTTATGTAGTTGTAGATAGTAGAGTATTCCATTAATCAACAACTTCGTAAAATGTGGAAGTATGATTAGTATATTTGAAATGAAGCTATAAGATAAAATATAAAATAAAAATTACTAAAATGTGAGTATTTTTAAATATATTTAAAAAATAATAAATTAAAGTTAAATAAATAATATATTATTGTATTTTCATTATTGTTTGTCATGTTAATATGTATAATAATAATAATAAATTAAATGTAAATATAGGTTTCAACAATGCATAATAACTTTATAATTTTTGAATTTAAAATGAAATTTATATTTTTTGAAAAAATAGGTATAAATTCCATTGTCTTAGATTAATTGAGTATTAAAATAGTTTCATAATATTCACAATCATAATTAATTTTAGGAACAAAACTAAATTATTAAAAAATATTTTTCTCTTTTTAACATGATTTTTTTATATTCATATTTAAATGAAGTTGTTAACTATATTAAAATTGACATTCATTTTCCTATTTTTATCTATGCATTTACCACATAAGTGTTGTTTTTTTTTTTTAAATAACATTATTTTGTATATGACAAAGACATCTCATTTAAACATATTTTCATCTTTTTATTTATAAAAATATTAAAATGATATCATGGTAAAATAAAATGTTGATTTATTGAACAAATATGAAGAAAATATTATTATGTGTAAATTAATATGAATTTTTAAAAATAATATTTTCATTAATTTATATATTTTTGTACTTAAATAGTCTTAAATAATTATGATTTTCAATACTTTATATTTACATTTTCATATTTTATATGATGATTCATCGAATCGTTGACGAATGCATATTGAATGTTAAGATTTCTATTATAGATTTCAATTAGCATACCAAGTTTTAATACAATGGAAGTGTGGATGAACGACCATGTGATTTTGATCCATCATAGACATCTTTCATTGTCAATTGCATGTATGGTAATATTATTGTTAGTAATAAAGGATAACATTTTAATGTTGTGTGTGGACAACATTTTAATGACACCATTTTTATATAAGATATGGAATGTTGGATTTTTATTTGAGGAATATAAATTATTTTTATTATAATAATAAATTTCATCATTTATTTTAACGAGTATGTGAGCAATTAATTAAAAAATTTAAAGATGTTTTGTTATCTTGACATATTACTTATTTCAATTAATTTTATACATAAATCTATATAAAATCAATTTATTGCTTATTTTTTAATATTCAAAGTTTTAAAAATTAATTATAAATTGTATTTGATTAAAAAATATATATATAAATTCATATCTATATTTTCAAAAAATATATATAAGAATGTACGATATATTTTAGTCTCCTATTTATTGAATACATAGAAATGAAAACCTATTAATGATATTTTGTCTATTAAAAATTCCTGTAGCTAATCATAGTGCTTTGAAAATGCATCAGGCAATTTAGAATTAAGAGAAATAAGTTATGATTTTTTTAAGGGTAGAATAAATGTAGAGTGTAGTATTACTCCACTGGCATTGTACGATTCTTTTTCAATGTACACTAGCATTAGTCTATTTAGTTAAAGTGAATAGATATAATAAATTTTTTATATAAATTAATTAGTGTTTCGTATATTAATTTTTATATAATATATTCTAACATTTGTTAAGAATAAAAGTACTGATTTTGATGAGTCAAATATTTCTATCATCGCTATTTGAAATATAATTTTTATCTATTTAAAATATTCTCATTATTATGTATATTTTATATTTTTAAGATATAAATATGTGATTATATATTTTAAAGGATTTTTCATCATATTTATTTTTATTTAAGATTTGGAGGAAGTGTAAATAAAATTTTAGATTAGAGTGTTTATAATTAATTTTATTTTTTTTCAAATTTGAATCATTTTCTGAAAGATGTGATTATCAATTTTTTTTAATTTTATCTAATCTTTAAATAGAATTTATATTTTAAATGAATTTTGATTTAAATTTTTAATATTTTTTTATGAATTATATCTGCAGAGTTTATGTTTAGAAATTATATTTCATTTTTTTTCTAAATTCCCTTAAAAATGAATATATAATAATAGTTTTTCTTTATAATAATTATAGATGTCAACATTTTTATTATATTTAAAAAATCAAACAACATAAGTTTTTTTTTTAGTTATTTTCATTTTTTAATTCATAATCAAATAAAATAATGAAAATATATTTTAATTTTTTTTATTGTTGTGGAATACTATCAAATATTTTCACATTTCGTTCTTTTATTCATCATGTTCATGTCATAAAAATGCTGGATGTATTAATATAAATATATGTAATTCTAATGAAATTAGATTTATGAATATGCATTTCTTAAAAATTATTCAATGGCAGTGACAAGACGAGGTTTAAAAATTTTTGAATAGACATTTGATGTCTATTAAATAATATTATTTTATAATTCTATGTCATCTCAATAGAATTTACATTTTTTCATGATGTTATATAAAGATTCTAGAAACCACAATTTCATTTTTATATTTTCAATATAGAAATATAAATAAAATATTTTATACCATTGAATTAATTAAAGTGGACAAATCCATTTCGTTCACTTCCACCCAAAAAAAAAAATAGTTCTTTTTATAAGAAGACACATTAAAAGTAAGGATTCAGTTGTTTTATTAGAAGATATAATACAATTCCTAATTCACAATAACATATCAAGTACATTTATAGTACTTCAATTCATCATTTATAAATGTGATTAAGAATAAATAATAATAATCTTGCGATGTTTGTTAAGGTTTTGTTTATAATTAGGACTTTTTATGGTTCAAATCATGATGACAATTTGGTAGGTCGGTGACTAAAGCAAGACAAAAAGGGGAGGATATGTATCTGGCAATAGAGAATCATTCAATTTTGATAAATGGAGATGATTATAAGGTGTCAAGAGCTAGAGTAACTCTGATCATCATAGTAGGTCTTGATTCTAGAAAGAGGAAAACTATATTGCAATAAATAAAAATAGGGTTTACAATAAGTGGATGGTCACCACCTATTGATGATGGTGAGTTTAATGCTAAGAAAAAATTAGGTGTGAAAGTAGGGGAGGCAAATTTGTACCCTTATTATGTTATTTTTGTTTTTAAGATTAAATAGACTGGGTTTAAGTTGTTAGCCCCAACTAAATTAAATCCCTCAATCTCTTTTGAGGGAGAGAAGTTAGAGTAATTATTAGAAATGGAATAAGATCTATCTAGCTCAGAAAATATTTATCACTTTTCCAATCTATGACCTACTCTCCCTAATCTCAAAAGTTGGATTAAGAATAATTGGTTACCTTTGATGAAAGGTAATCTATAAATTTTCCCTTGTGTAAAGATTTTTTTTTTTGGTAGTTTTTGATCTCTTAAAATATATGATTATGGTTCTTTAGAATATTGTTTGGTTATGGAATATGAGCATTCTTGATATCAAACCATGGTTTTTGTTCTTTGACCCACTCACTAAGGCCTTTAATGTTACTGCAATTTAGGTGAGACTACCTTATTTACCATTATAGTTTTGGAAAGGATTCTATTTTAAAACTATAAGATAATCATTAGGAAAAAATTTATTTATGGATTCTAATACTCTCCATCATAATATTTTTTCTTGAAATGACCCCAAAAAAATTAAGCATCACTTTGTTTAGAATGCACATTGGAATAACGAATAGTGTCCATTACATGCAAATTGGTTTTGCATGATATACCACAGTCCCCATAATCAAATTTGCATACATGTAACCCTTAATTAGGGTAATAACCCATATAATATTCTATGGGAAAGATTATTTCCTTCAGAAACTTACATGTAGTTCAGGCATATCAATATGTGGTCCATAATGATAAACTCAAATTGTATGGAATTAGACACCTTCCCAATAAGAGCACCTAGGTGTCCTTATCATATCTAAAAGACTCACATATATGAAAGTATATTTATAGGTCAAGGTAGCTTATCCACCCCTTTTTTGTTCTTATAACAATCCCATAGGATTAGAAGAAGATTATGGTAGAAGATCCATCATTTTGGCAAAGCTACAGACCTCACCAATCCTAGCTATAGACTTCATCAATAGCTATGAAATTTAACATTCATGACTACGAACTTCACCAACATCTATTAACTTCACTAGTAGCTATGAACTTCAATAATCCTAGCTATAGACTTCACCATCTTGTGCTTGCATTACACAAACTCTAACAATACTTAAATGGAAATTTATAGGATTAATGTAATCTTAACTTGATTGATAATAATCATGCTAAGAGATTACGTCCTTTAAATGATCTTTGCTTAAGTAAATTAAAGGAATAATCCATTCCCCTACATTCATCTTCCATACTTATAAAATGACCCATATCGAGCAAATTGGTTAAAGCACATAATTTGATTACCAAGATCCATTAGTTATCAAATAGTGGGAAGGTTGAAAAAATAAGTAAAATAATGCCTTATGGAGTATTATCAAATCACTCCACCAAACTTCCCCAAGTTACTTAAGAAAAGAAAAAGAAAATTTTGATAACATAGACCATGAATAAACCTACAAGATTATTAAATATATTAACCAAACAAAGTATCCCATAGCTGTATTCAAGCCTTATGCCAAGGTTATTTAGACTTGATGCCTTAATTAGAGTGGTGGAACAACAATCAAGGTAAGAGGTTGAGATTACCTTATTTTATCTTCAAGGCTGAAATAAATCTCTCAACTTGGATTAAGTCATCCTTATATTATTAGTGCATTAAGATTAATAGGTAATCTTTTGATAATGAGATAAGAGAACATTTAAAAGAGATTGAGACCATCTGCCAAAAGCAGAATGATATATCTTGATAAAGCTACCAGTTCATCAGTAAAACATAAATCCTCAAACACACATTCATAGTATGTAAGTCATCACACAAGGGACCTCAAGATATTTACAATAACAAGACTACAAGAAATGGGAAATCAACATAAATTATGACGAGGATTAGGAATTTATTATTTATTTCCACTTTCATATTAATTCAGAACACATATAATTTTACATGTATAAAGAGATTCTTTATTATAATGAGAAATGGTACCAAAATAATACCTTTATAATTTTAAAAAACCTCTTGCACAAATATTCTCTAAAAGAGTGTAATTCATTTAACAAAGAAAACACAATACAACCCATACTTTGAATGTAAAATATAAATATTGGAATGATTCTACATTTTTCCACTCCAATGAGTGTCCAATATTTATAAATAAAGAAAATATCAATTCATGCATACTTTGCAAACAAAGTTAAGCAACCAAAAATCATACTCTTTAATCTCTTATTAATTATTTTTCCACTAAACCTGCACTGAACATGTCAACAAAAAGGAGGTCAACACAATGTTGATCAAATCATCCCAAGCCAAAAAAATAGTCTATTCCCATAATTGCATTATGGCAAATTTTATGTTTACAATGTTAAGCATAAATGCCAACAGAGATAAAACATAGTCAATACTAAAGGAAATATATTAACATAATCATCAACTCAATTTCCTACAAACTGTCAACAACTGAAAGTGGGGACAACATTAACAGAATGTATTATAATAAGCATACATAGTTACCACATTATTCAAGAGATACAATAAAACTAAATATCATATGACTAAAATTAACTATAAACCCAAACTAGATCAACAATTTACTTAATAGAACTTACCAGACAACTTCAAATAATATAAAATAAGTCTTATAAATAAGGGTATTCATTAATTACAACTTGAAATTAGTTGTCAAGGTGGATGTACAACATCCCTATTACCAAACCAATTAAATCCATTCACTGACATGTATATAAAAATAGAAGATGGAAAAATCTAAATATCTAGCCAAACACTCCAATTGTCCTAGAATATACTTGATCTAATTAAAATGCCTGAACTATAAAATCATATTATCTATTGAAACCAAGCAACCATTTCCAACCACACTAAAATTTCATTTTCTCTCTCAATTTCCAATTGATCCAAAAAAATATACTTGTTGGAAAGCTAAAGATGCACACAATAAAACCCTTAAATTGTTTAATTAGGCTTTGATCCAATAATTAGTAGCAATCACAATTTTATTCAAGTATACAAAATGAATAACATTTTTAAATATCACAAATCACCCAGTTAGGGTTTGGCATAAAAAAGAAATTAATTCTATGTACCTTATTCTAAAAAAGGACACTACATAATTTAAATATTTCACATAAATCCCATTCATAGGCTTTCATAAAATTTTCCAATGACATTTTAAATTTCTATTAAAACCCACAAACGTAATTCAGCTAAATCCCTTAAGTCCTGGGTGCACTATAAAAAATTTTAGCAATAAAATACAGATATTAAGTTCAAGAAGTTGACATTAATAATTTATCATCCACTAATACTTCTAGTTTTCTTTAATATACTAGCCAACTTAGACAAACTCCCTAATAAATATTCCATAATGACATCCATAAATGACTTGTGGCTCTACGTGGAATCTATATATAATTCAATAATGAATCAAAATTGTTCCAATACCATTTAATTCTATTGAATTTAAACCCAATCAATTTTTATATCAAAACCACAGAATTCCAATGCATACACATGTTTTTAATACACTTAATCAACTTAATAAAATAGTGTAATTGTCACCAAAGAGTCCTAAAACTTATCCTTATAACAAAGGAGCAAGCATAGCCAATCAAAACTCAAACAAGGAGGCATATATTAATAAAGAGTTTAATTGGTCTCATTACTCCACAATCTAAATAAGGTAAAAAAATATCAAATATCATAGGCCTAGCCATGGTGAAAATAACGTAAAAATTATTTATAACCAATAAGGTATAACCTTACATAACTCAATTTAATTATGAATGTAATAAAAATCAAACTCAATACATTCCAATCATTACAAGCATTTCCTTTTAAATCAGAATAACTGTTAATAGCTACCTACAAGAGTATATACCAAATATAAAACAATTTTTCCAAATTTCTATCTTGTTTCTTGCATACTCTTATTTCAAACAATGATAAATTGCCACAACTATGTCATAATAGAAAGCACATTCCATAAATTAAGAAAGCAAGAACACTCCATTCATAATATTATCATTATATATAGCCATTAAAGACTTTACAAACTTATAAATATTTAATTCTAAAATTTAATAAGCATTTTTACACTTTTATACAAATAATATGGAAGCACCATATAAACACCAAAACTCATGAGCACAACCCAAGCCCAAAACTAACCAAGAATCCAAACAAAGATATCACGCTATTAATTTTATACCCAAATCAACAGAGAAGGTTTGATTCAGGTTGCCAAAATATAATCTCATGTGATATTCAATAATCAACCAAATTGCACTATACCAAGGTATAATAAAAATTTAAAACCATAAATCTCATAAACAAAGAAATGAGCCACAAAAATAAGTGAATTGAATTAGACCCAAATGGTTACCATCAATCCTCCTAATATTAATTCAATTATATGTCACCCTATTTAAGGAAAAGGGGAATTAAAAATCAATAATAGGTTGAATCATTCATAAACCTTAACTTTACACATACAGTTAGGGCTTTTTTATAAAATTCATCTCAAAGAAAGATGAAGGTATGCCATTTATAAAAATACATACTAAAACTTTCAATTTCACTAGTAGATTTATTAATCTTGATTTAACAAAGTAAACCCAAATTTTATTAGATTATTAGGGAAAAGACTCGTGTATGCATGCCTATATATGCATACATGTGCCTTTACCCAAATACAACATTTGCCCAAAAATTGCCTATCAATTAAGATGCCAAACTATTTATGTAGGAAAGGGTGACTTACCTAGTTCATAGTTCAATTTTGGCTTGGAATTTCAGCTTACCCCAAGAGGAAAACTACAGTCTCCCTCTCATTACCTTAATTTGACTGGTAATATAGCTCATACCTAGTATCTAAGAAAAGCCCTAAATTTCCAAAATTATCTCACAAAGTGATGCCAAATCTAGTCTAATGCTGCCTCTTACCAAAATTGCCTTTATGCATTATTTTTTCTATATTTTCATGCATTGACAGCCTTTCGACAAGTTACAAAAAATCCATACACCTCATCTTTCCCTAATGGCATCATGGTAACTCCTCCAAGCCATAAGTCGACTATGGTAAATGAAGGATAAAATAAATAATAGTTTTTCCACATTTTTTACTTTATAAGAAATTTATTTCCAATAATATCAAAAATTGACTTGTGTCTTTCAAAAAAACTTTTAATTATAAATATTTCCAAATTTCCATGAACATACTTGGGTTTCATTGCCCTAAAATTTATGCTTAGGCAATTTTACCTCATTTGCCTCATAATAGCAATTAATTATAAAACAAATATTTTATTTTTGTTTTAAGAAAAATCAAACTTAGGTCCTTCATTTAAATACACCAACTTGTGTTTATGATCTCAAGGTTTTGAGATCCTATTAATCCATAACCATCCACCCATGATGGCTTAACACTTGTGAAAACACCAATGATTAAAAATGCACAATGGTTAAATCAATCAAACACAGGTATAAAAACCAAGTTGCTCTATGCAAGAAACCTAATAAAATAGACATAATTGACAATTATCAATGTCGACCATCTTCACAAGAAATAAAAATAAAAAATATGACTTGACATTTTTTTGATTGGGTGGGGATATGACATTGCTTAGATTTGGGTTAATTTATATGTTTGAAAATATCTCCCTGAATTTATAGATAAGGTCATTCTTGTTTCAGAATACTTGTGTGCTCACTCTACCAGAAGAGTGTGCTCACTCTAATAGAAGATCACCTAATGGCATATTCTAACATGGTATCAGAGCTTTAGATTCTAGGTTTGTTACAAATCTAGTTGAAGTGAAAAGAGGTATTAATGTTGTTGGCAAATGTTTAGCCATAAATCTAGCTTAAGGAAGCAATATAGCCTACTCACAGTCTCACATGTATTTATTCTTGGGCATTGGCTTCAAGAATTGATTTTAATATCTAATAGTAGTGTGCTAATAAAATAGCTTGTCATATCTTGTTGTGTGCTAGTTTCAAATTACACCAGCTGATCCAATCTTCCAATCTCCTTGTCCAACATTGTCTACATGCTGGCTAGCTTCTACATTGATTTTCAAGATTGCTTCCTTTGTGTTTTTATCCCCTAGTCTCTCCTAACCATGGCAAGAAGGGAAATAAAAATGCAATAAAGATCTGTATATGTGTATGATAGAGAAGTAGAGGGATCTCACAAGAATTTATCGTGCATGTTAGAACATTTAAAATTTTATGTCATTCAGGAGGGAACTTGTATTTCAGATATCTTACTACTACCCTTTCTCCTATGTCATTCCTTGGTTAAAGCTTGGGTCAAAGCTTATTACCTATTTTTAGAGCTATAGTCTTTTTTAGGTGTTCCATATCTGTCTGAACACATGCTAGGTGAGTAAAGTTACACAATTATTCTATTAGCTAGGTTGTCCTCAAACCCATGTTTCTAAGATGGATAACAAGAAATCCTTTATAATTCACTTGTTGTTACGGTTATAATCACCATATCAAATAACATGCACCATTATGTTTCCCTTCAACATAGGGTGCATGTGATACTTCAATTGATCCAGATCTGAGGATCATTCATTTCACTTCGAGGATTTGAACCCAACAATTTGAGTTTCCCAATGTCTTTCTCCCATGGTGGTGCTTCTATGTCTAATTCTAGATTGGATTAAATCATATTGAAATGGTAGTTTTTTTTAAGATCTAATGGTGAGTGGATAGTTTGTTATCCTCTAATGGCCTCCTCCTAAACCTCTCTTGAGCCTCTCATAGACCTACAAAATCTTCACCTCCAATGTGTCCCATTAAAAACTTGGGTGTCTTTATTTGTTTCAAATCTACATTTTCCCATACCTATGGCAGAGTTGTATCTCCTCTAATTGTGTTTTTATATTATGTTTTTCTAATTTTTAGGGTTGTTCCTTTTCATGGTGGCATATGTTTGCAGACCTCCTCTCCCATTGGTGGTGCCTTGCAACTTATTTTATCCTCGCTAAGTCAAAAACTAAAATTGGTTGCCCTAATAATTTTTTTATTATTAAATGAGCCCTAAACAATTAAATCATGTTTGCCTCTTAAAGTGAAGATATTTGTAGCTTTAGAGCCTGTAGAGGTGTATAGGGACACTTTTTTTTACATTAGTTGATTTGACTAAATCCATAATTCCATGCCAATTCTAATAAGTGGTTGGAAGGCTATCTAATCTCTTATTTGGTCAAACATTTTAAACTTTAAATGCAATTTAATTAATTAGGTCATTAATGATAGAAAATATATTTTGCTATAACTTTTGATTGGTAACTCAGAATTGAGTGCCACTTTTTTCAAAAGTGCATATTTTTTCATCCTCTTTCCATTGGTCTACAATTTTTTATAAAACTCACTTGAGTTATAAAGTACCATATTCAAGGGGTTTATGGGCCCTACTACTTTATGCAATGCACATTGTGAAATGATTGATTTCATTTGTATGGACTCATTTTTAGCCTAGTCTAAAGTCCATCTCTAGAAAGTGCACCATTATTTTCCCTTATTCTAGCATTGATTTCTCACTTGGATGCATTCTCGATTGTGCCTAACATCCCTTTCATGAGCATGCTTCAAGGGTTCATTGTAGATTATTTTGTATATTTGTGCACTTATATGGTATCTTCTCTTGGTCATGTCAACCCCATTTAAGAAACTCCAGATGAGAAGAGTTGTTTCATCTCCAATGATCCTTCTTGGGAAGGACAATTATGCTTCATGCAATGCTTACATGGAATACTTGCTCACACACAAGAATTGTATTCCATTTTAATATGGATAAATTCCTACACGCACTAATCCTATTCAATTCAATAAGTGGGTGAATACTTATGAAAATGTTTTTTCCACTCTGTTACTACATGTTTACATGGATCTTGATTTCCATGTGGAATATATAGAGAGTTCATGCACTGTCTGGAGCATACTACAGAGTCTTTTCGATGATCCTATTAAGATTTATGTCATACCTCCTCTTCCACTTTCTATTATCTCTTATGAGACTATTGTACTCTCACCTCCTAATTTTATTGTTTTTGATGATACATCCATGGTGGAATATGTTCTTCCCTTTGTAGAGTCCCCATTACAAGATGAGATTCTACCAGACCTTAGTTGTCTCATTATAGATTTTTCATCTATTCTTGTGTAGATTTTTGCTCTTTCAAATCCTTCATAAACTTGCATTAATGAGTACTTTACTAATTTTAGTGATAGTATCCACATTGAGAGTATTAACAACTCAAATGTTCCTATGGATATTCATCTTGTATATCTGAGTGTTTTATTTATATACTAGTCTTCAGTTTTGAGGTTTGTTGTGCTTTGCTCTCATATTCCCATAGAAATTCCTTCATCAAATGTTTCATTTTTATCATCTTCTATGGATATTCTCTCTCATTAATTGTATGATTCTACATTTCCATCTTCTAAAGCTAATCTTATGATACTTAATCAGACTTTGGCACATTCAAACATTAACAGAGAGACATTTTAGCATTTTTTAAAGATCTACATCATGATTCCTATCTACATTCCACTTGAGTGGTAATTCAGTAGTTTGATAGCTCATGTTTTATTTCTTTTGAAAGGAAGAGATAACATTTTTTATAGAGGGACCTACTATAACATTTACCATATGAGATTCTATGCATACATTCTCTCTCTTATTTATGGAGATATACATCCTTCATATTTTGTAGGATATTAGGATCATCTCTATGTACTTGGGTACCTCATCAGCCTCATTTTTTAAACCCAATTTTATATCCCACCTAATCTATGCTTAAAGGGGAGTGTTGGTGTGGGCTTTCTAGTCCTACCTTCGTTTCTTTATCTCTCTTTTAGGAGGATTTTTTTCCCATTAGGTTTTCTCCTTTTAATCCACTTATTGAGAGTTGCATTATAAATGGGTACCTCATTACGCCTTATTTTTGGGACCCATCTTTTATTCTCCACCCACCTAAGCTACACTTAAGGGGGTGTTATTGTAGGATATTAATTATTTCATTTACTTATTAAATAAATAATTTATACACTTGTAGCTTTAACTTACTTAGGTGTGATAAGAGGTTCAGTGTGTGAGCGGGTGATTTCCACATAGATTTCCACTTGGATTTGAAATTAATGCCACTATGAGTTCTCTTATGAGTTTCATAGTAAGTTACACTCAATCTAACTATGATTTCTCCAGTGAGCTAACTCCCCATACTCCTTTATATTCATCTTCACCATGCTATTGTAACTAAAGTAGTGTAGAGAAGATAATTGGCAAGAAAGGCATTTAATATAGAAGGAAATTATTTCACATCTTTTTGTATATTTTTTTAATATAGACAAGGTCATCATTGTTGCAGAATACTTGTGTGCCCATTCTACTAGAAGATCACCTACCTACTGACCTATTCTAACATACCACATATTTTGAAAATATCTCATGATAGGGTTCAATAAGACAAATAGTCCAACCCATAGGTTTAAAAATATTTAAAATTTGGATGAATTTTGGTAGCTTAACACTAGATAAGGACTTGGACACTACCATTGGTGGTAGTGTCCCTTTATGGCTGGTAGTGTCTAGAGGGATAGAAAATAGATATGAATATGAAATTAATAATGGAGGATGTTTATTAAATTTTAAACTTTGTGTATTAAAGGATACCTAGATCATCATAATTATATGGATTAGACTAATAAATAAGCATTTAGTCATAGTGATATGGTGAATGTGAGCCTTTCGACAGTAGGGAGGTCTAGAATTAAATGGTAGGGCCCTAAATAATATTTTTAAAATGTATAAGACTAAGATGCTAAAAATATTAAATTTAGTATATACATTCACATCCCCACTCCCCTCTTAATTTATTAATTCACAAGGATGGAATTATAAGTTTAAAGGAAATAAATGTGTACTTGGGTGTGTACAACATACCTTACCTTTTTTTTAGCCCACTTTGAGTGCTTTACTAGTGTATGCCATGTAACCAAAAGAATTTATAGTTTACATCAGTGCATATAATATTAAATTTTAAATAAATAAAATTCTTAAAAATAAACAAATCAAGGAAGTAGTAGACATGTGTGTCGATACAATTGTGTTATTTCTTGATGCTTTGACTTGGTAAAAATTCTTCTTTATGAAGCATTGGAGCTAGAAAAGGTTCATACCTTAACCTTATAGAATTGAATATGGATATTGTAAATTATTATTCACCCAATTTAGTGTGAGGATAAGTTGTGACATGGACATTGATATCATTATATCTCAATCATACAACACAAGTGTGAATATGTGATCTAGTGAGGGTGAGTGATTTAATCAACTCACCCTATAATTATAGTGAGATTGGATAATTTAATCACTCCAACCTATAAATATGGTGAGTTTAAATTATTTAATCACTTAAACCTATAAAATGAACCATATTATATAGTATAAAAGGCTTGATAATAGTACCTCCTAGTGTAATTAGTGTGTCCTAGTGAATAGTATAATTGGTGTTTTTTTAAAAAATTGGTGGAATAACATGGAATTTTCACCTTTAATATCCCTCAATTGGATTATATGTGTCACATATATGAAAAAAAAATTTAAAAACTATGTAATTTTAGTGTAATGTCTAAGATTTTGATCCAAAGTGTATATCTAAATCATGAAATTGAATTAGAGATTGTGCAAGTGTGGATGTCATGTTTTTATGACATGCCCCACTAAAATCTAAAGATACTGATTAAGTGTGCAAGTGTAAATTTCATGCCTTTTATAAAGTGCCCTTATTGAAATTTATAAACTATGAAAATGTAGATGTCATGTTTCTATGACATGCCACCACCCATTTGAGGTGAGGGAATTAGAATTTGGTAGGTACCTTACTTCAAAAGGATAAGGTAATTTTATATTTTGTGTATGAATCATGTATCACATATGGATAACATGTCTAAGTATATATATCAGTTAAGTTCATATAATTTGATTACATCAAGTCCTAAGATGCATGCTATGGATCACGGCAATGTCTAGAGAGTAACTATACAATCTCAGCAAATAATCAAGCACACACACAAGAGAAATCAATATAATGTAAAATAATGATCAAGCACACACAAGAGACATGTTTAAATTATGCACAACTAACATTTGTGACATATTTAAACTCCCAACCAATATAAAATGATATATTAAAGTGTTCAATCAACATACAATGGCACATTGGCCAATAATTAAGGAACATATTCAAATGTTCCATAATAAATACAATAGAAAGAAATGGAATACAATCAATAAAGTGAAAAATAGATGAATTATAAGTAAATAATATAAACATATCATACTAGTCCCTACATGTATGTGTTAGAAAAAATTGTTATGTAACATAGCATATCAATTACACTGTGAAAAATATGAGCATGGCTATAGACATGTGTAAGATTTAGTATGTAAGTTCAAACATGATAATGTATAAATGATCATAAAGTAAATTTATCTTATATCAATCATGATCAAATAAAGTAGATGCCCTCAACATACTATAGGATGTGAGTACATGAGAGGTCCAACATTTTTAAGTGCATATATCATGTGTCTAGGTATGCATGTATCACACTCAAATATGTATGAAACATATGTTTATATATAAATGAAATGATATTTTATGTACCAGCATAAATAAAATAAAATAGGTGAAAAGGAGATAATAAACATGGGAATGCTTAATACTTTTGTATTTTATAATTATTTAAATGTTTTTATTTTTTTATTGACTATTTGTTTTGTATTAATGTGCATCAAATTGATCAATTTTGTTATGATTGGAGCATTTTGAGTGAAAACATTTCATATCACACTCCTCTTATCTCCTTTCTTACTTAGTAGATCTACCATCACCATCATGTGGTATGTTAACTAATCTTTCCTTGTAGGAGAATGAAATACCTTGTTGATTTTGATCTATTTTAGCTTGCATTTAGTATAGCCAAAATGTATCCAAAGTAAAAGTATGTTGAGTTGTATGGGGCATGACCCATACTTTTGTTTGGATGACACATAAACTACAATAAATTGGTAATATTATGTATATCAATGTGTTTTTCCAATTTATACTATGATGTAAGTCATTGATGGTATAACCAAGTTGTGTTAAACGTATTTCATTACAAAACATTTCTTTTTCTGTAGGATTAATATGGTTATGGTTAAAATACGCTCCATTAATGAATAATTTAATTTTTAAATCCTTTTGGCGAGGTTGCTTTCTTTTAATCAATTTGAAGTGATTGTGGAGTATGTTGATCTAGTATTGGTCTCATATTGAATAAATTTTTCAAATGTTTCATATAAATATTTTGGATGCCATATGTTTGTTCATTATATTCACTTGATAATTAATTCCCATCATATGTATCATGAACAAAATATTTTTACTTTATAGGATATATATTTAATTATTTGTTATATTTGAGTAGGAAATACACATATTTATGTACATCCATGTATATGTGGGTAAATGAGGTATAATGTTTATGTAAAGCCCTTTCCTTTAATGGAGGAGTGAGATCTCTCCTAAATGGGGATTTTACTTCCAAATTTTAAGGTCGATATGTTAAGGCATATTATGCATTTTTAAATCAAATGTCATAATCTTGAGGAGATTCATCATCATGTTGTTTTAATTTTTGCAAATATTCCAATGTAAAATTTGGGACAATTTGTGTATTAAAGGTTGAAAATAAACCATCTTATAATTGCTCAAATGTAATTAAGGAACCATTTTTAAAAATATATAACCAATCATAATCTTCATCTATAAGGCTCATATGAAATGATTTTAATAATATTCACTCATATTTAGCCTAATTTTCAAAAAAATGGACATATTGAATTATATGTTTGGATGAATATCCATGGCCAAAAAAATGAAGGTAATAGTGGCATGATAAAATCTTGTGGATAAGGATATCCAAATACACATTTTTCAAGAGGTTGATTTTGGATAATGTTATCACTAGTAGTAAAATTGTAAGATGACATTTGTACTTTGAGAAGTAAAACTTGTGTTTGGATATCTCCTATTGTACTCATCATAGACATAAGATAAATAGTAGGAATTGTTGAAGTCTACAAATATGTAATCATTGGGTGTAATTCATCTTTTTTTAAACATAGGAACAATTGATGTCTCATAATTACGAGCATTTTGTTTGAGATTTGCAACACCTATAACATTTGGAATTTCTAGTAATGGTTCATATTTTAGAAATTTAAGAACTATGGTAAAGGTTTGTCATGTAAATTTTTTGGCATACTTGGTAATGGCACCTCATTTTTTAAAAATGATAATGGCATATCATGTAAGAGTTTTGAAATATTTGGTAAATAAGCATCATTTGAATATTTTGGAGCCTTTGGTAAGTTTACATTGTTTGTAAGTGTGATAAATTTTGGTAATTATGCATGTATTTGGATTTACAAACAAGCCATGATATCTTTTGAATATGGAAAAGGTTTCATGATTAAAAGATGGAAAGTCTGAGTTCATATCATGCATTATGAGTGCATTTTAGGAACCTTTGGTAGTTTTATTATTTTTCACGGAGGAATATTTACCTCAATTTATGTTTGAAAAGAGTCCATTATATCCTTATAAACCTTTGAAAAAAAATTCATGGTTAAATAAAGGGATATTTTGCTCATATGTACCCACATTTTTTTTGATAGGGGGAGGAACATATTCACCATGATGTGATGACTTAAATTTTTTTTTATTTATATTATAGACTTTGAAACCCAACATAGGTATTTTAAAAGTGATGAGAGTGGGATGGTGACTATTACAATCTTGAGTATGTTTCTCAATGAAACAGGTCAAACATGCTTGCTTTAGTTCACTTGGTAATATTTGAAATTATTTGTTCTCAATATCGATGGACTTATAAATATATACCTCTTCCTTTTCATGGTTATGCTTGATCTTAAAAAACACCCTTCATTTTAAATTTGGTAAAACATATAATGAGAAAGCTCGAGAATAAAGTAAGAAATCCTAAGAAGCTGGAAAACCCTAGAGAAAATAATGTTTCATAAAAAGACTCGGGTCTCGGGTTTACCAAATGTTTAACCCTATATTGAATAATATGTGAGGATAGGATTAATAATATATAAATAACTAAATCACAAGAGTGAAAAATTCATCTATAGAAGACCAATTAATTGAAAACCTAGATAAATGAATATTTTGAATTATAAAATTGAGATATGCTATGTATAGAAAGTACCAAATTTGAAAATTGTTCAATTGATTGCAGTACCAAAGATAAATAATAATTAGTTGGATTTATTATGTGTAAACAAAATTGGACTAGAAACAAGTGGAAAGTATGAAAGATTTATATTTTGGATTAATCATCAAATTCTAAAAATTGTACTTTTGTATCTATAAACACTATTATCAATACTAGTGTCTGACAGTGACACAGGTGTCTAGTAAAGAATAATGACTAGATATCGATGCAATTAAATTAATTTTTTTGGGTTTTATATCATTGTTTTGTCAATATATATATATATATATATATATATATCTAGAATTCAAATTTTTACTTTTTTTTAATTCATCAAATCCTAGCTCTTCACTCTTAGAATGAGTTTGTTAAAAATGGGTTAGTAGACTCTTAATATCGATCTGACCTTAATGACCCTTTTATCACTGAGTGTTGCCTATATATCCAATACTCTAAGGAGGGCTTTAGACTTATGTAGTTATCCTTATGTGTGGGAGTGTGTACGCACAAGGGTGAAATATACTATGTAAAGATATATGAAGTGATCTATCTTATAACTTGACAAATATCACTCATAGACTACTTTTTGAATACTTTAGATATTTCTTATGATTACTCCTATGAGTGATGAATAAATAGGGATGAATAGGGAAGAATTAAAAAAAAAATTAATTGATTGAATAAGCTTTGGTAGGAGCTTTCTTGGTATTTGTTAGATGAGGAATGAGAAGGCTTAGACTTGTATTTCTACCACACCTTTTAAAAATAGATCATAAAAGGATTGAATAAGACAAATAGGACAACCCATAGATTTTAAAATATTTAAAATTTGGATGACTTTTGGTAACTGGACACTAGATAAGGATCTAAACACTATCGTCAGTAATAGTGTCCCTTTGTGGCTGGTAGTTTCCAGAGAGACAAAAAACTATTATGGATATCAAAATGATAGTGGAAGGTTTTTATCAAGTTCTAAGGTTTTTATGTAATGCAGGAAACCTGGGCCATCAAAATGATATGGATCAAACTAAGAAATAAACATTTAGACATAGTGAGATGATGAATACGAGTATTTTGGCAAGGGGGAGGTCTATAACTAAAAGATAGAGCTTTTATTGATATTTTTCAAATGTATAACACTGAGATATTATAAATATTTAGTTTTAGTATATACACTTCCCTTATTTTTAATCATAAGGAGAGTGAGTGTGTGTATATATAATCTATGTACTTCTCAAGACCAATAAAAATGTGAGTTTTACTTCTAGTCTCATATTTTCTATGCGTGCATAATGGTAGAATGTAAGGAAAAGGATATTCTCCATTGAAACCCCTGTCATTAATTACATCACATAAGGTTTTTAAAAATATATCATGATAAAAAGTAGCATTTTGTTCTAAGGTTCCAGCTCATTACATGCCTTTCTAGACAAGGACATTTTTAAACAGATATCTATTGCTAATAAAACATGTTTTCTCATGTTTGATCGATAAGAAGCAAAAGAAACCTAAATAACAGAGTAATGGCGCTTTCGCTATGATCTTATAAGACATATTCAAAAGGGCTCTGTGCTGTGCAAAACGCTTGGTAGGTCACAAATTTCACGCTTAAATTTATTTCCTAGTCCTTATTTGGAAGGGGTTAAGAAAACCGTCGGCCTCATTGAAGTGGTTGTTGGTGAATGGTTTGCTAATAATGCCTCGTATATAAAACTAGATGTTCCCCTATCTTTAGATGCATGATCAAGTCTCAAAATGACAACCCTAGACATCGCAAACAAGCTCTTGTCAGCAGGACTTTTGGATCAAACATTGCAGCAACAAATGATTAAAGAAGAAACCCTAATCCCAAAACAAATGGAGCTTCTTGCATCCTACATAGACCAAGGAACAATCAATTCTGTAATATAGACGGCAAAGGCAGAAGGCATCCTGAGTGCCGAAGGTCGTCCACCTCACACAGACTTGAAGGACATTCTTAACCTGGCCTTGTGGTGCAATGAGAAGCCGCCCATTCTTGCACAAGCCACCTTCCAGCTCAGAAAGCATAAGGGCAGCCGCATTGCTGTGGCTGTCAAACTTTTGGATAACCAGATAGCTCTCCACTCGAGTCGGATACAGTCTATCAAAACTTATCACAAGGGAAAAATTGCTGAGCTACAAGAAGACATTCACATTCAACAACAAAAGATGGAGATGGATTTGACAAGTACGGACCAACTTTATTCCACCGCTGTAGATTATTGATAGGACCAAAAATCCCCAAAGCTCTGACACAACTTGTCAGATTTAAGAGCACACATGATTACCAATGTATAAGCAACTAAACATGCAGAATCCAGAAGAAAAAATAACTATCAATGAGAAAGCACACAGAATATGAGAGGCAATATACAATTATATTCAACTCATTACAAAGGAATTTACAACAAAGAGGTGGCACTCTTTCTTCCACTTCATGGGTTTACAGTAAACTTCCCTCCAGAGTAATCTTCTCTCATAGGTCACAACACACAGCTAACACAAGCTGTTGTTCACCTCATTGCACATCTATACAATCGAGTACACAACCGTACTCCAAGTAGATCTCACCATGATATTGTTGATGTATTGCTGTCACCTTGGATCTAGCTCCCCCGCTGATCTCCTTTCTGACCCTCGCATCCATACACCCCTGCAAATCAAACTTGATCTTACTTATACCTACATGGGGAATCCTACTTGATTTCACCATGGGAAGAACTCTCCAAGCTTCACATAGCTCTTCTCCAAATTCTCCACTTAACAATACAGCCCATGAGTCTATTATATAGATCTCATGCATACACTGACTAGACTTGCGGCTCAAGACTTCAAACAAGCCTTTAACATGCAAACTCCGTGTTCACATAACTGACTGTTCGTCAACAACAGTTCAGACCGCTACAGGTGACCGACATCGGTCCCTGCCCTCCTGGAGGTGACCGATGCCGGCCGATCTCCTGCCGATGTCAGTTTCCCTTCTGCATCGCCTGACCGACGTCGGTGTGGCCTATCGACGCCGGCGACTGCGTACACTGGAAACCCTCCTGTTTGCCTTAAGGTGTAGCTTTTAGCTCCACACCCTAACAATCTCCCACTTGGAGATAAAGAGCTGCACCTGTACCCAAAACCAGTACTCTGTCCAATCTGTATCCTAGCTTGTATTCCTCTCCAAGCTCCCACTTGAAGACAATCCACCACACTCCTTGTGGTGTTAATCCTGTGCCTGATTTTCTTCATTCTCATCGTACCATCTTCTGCCTTGCTATACTCCCACTCAAATAGCAACCCCTGTGAGTACCCTATAATCAACAAACACTTAACAGATCTGGGACATCTGTTAGTCAAGCTCACTCTGAGAACGTCCAACCTCACTCTGATACCAATTGATAGGACCGAAACTCCCCAAAGCTCTGACACAACTTGTCAGATTTAAGAGCACACATGATTACCAATGTATAAGCAACTAAACATGCGAAATCCAAAAGAACAAATAACTATCAATGAGAAAGCACACAGAATATGAGAGGCAATATACAATTATATTCAACTCATTACAAAGGAATTTACAACAAAGAGGTGGCACTCTTTCTTCCACTTCATGGGCTTACAGTAAACTTCCCTCCAGAGTAATCTTCTCTCATAGGTCACAACACACAGCTAACACAAGCTGTTGTTCACCTCATTGCACATCTGTACAATCGAGTACACAACCGTACTCCAAGTAGATCTCACCATGATACTGCTGATGTATTGTTGTCACCTTGGATCTAGCTCCCCTGCTGATCTCCTTTTTGACCCTCGCATCCATACACCCCTGCAAATCAAACCTGATCTTACTTATACCTACATGGGGAATCCTACTTGATTCCACCATGGGAAGAACTCTCCAAGCTTCACATAGCTCTTCTCCAAATTTTCCACTTAACAATACAGCCCATGAGTCTATTATATAGATCTCATGCATACACTGACTAGACTTGTGGCTCAAGACTTCAAACAAGCCTTTAACATGCAAACTCCGCGTTCACATAACTGACTGTTCGTCAACAGCAGTTCAGACCGCTACAGGTGACCGACGTTGGTCCCTGCCCTCCTGGAGGTGACCGATGCCGGCCGATCTCCTACCGATGCCAGTTTCCCTTTTGCGTCCCCTGACCGACGTCGGTGTGGCCTGTCGACGCCGGTGAATGCGTACATTGGAAACCCTCCTGTTTGCCTTAAGGTGTAGCTTTTAGCTCCACACCCTAACAATTATAATATGGCAGTTCAAGCAAATCCCCAAATTACTAAGGCTGACTTCTTGCAAGGGGAGACCCTGGATTCTTATGCTTTAATTTTATCGCATAAGCGCCCCCAAATCTCATCTCCAGTTTCTAGTGCCATAATTACTCCAATTTCTATTGTCACGAGTACTCCAATTTCTACTGGTAAAACTGATGGACCAACAGTGCCAAGGTGAAGGGGAAGGCCACGCAAGACTAAAGCTTAATTTTTTTTCCTTTCACATTGTTGTGTGTTCTGTTATTTTAATGGCCTTTATATGATTACGCGTCCATGGTTAAGATTTGTAATTTATTAGTTGGGTCTTATGTTGGGAGCTACTGCGCTTAAAAATCTGGTAAACAGGGTTTTATGGAAATTAAAAAAAATTCTGTTGCTTTCAAAAAATATCTCCTTGAAGTTTTTGAATAACACTGTTTAGGGAATCATTTCCCAGTTGATGTAATATATTTTTATGGTATTGTGATTCTATTTTTTTTTCTGTAGATTTAAAAAAGGAATTATATAAGATTTTGGTGATGGGAAAAAATCGTATTTTTCTTTTGTAATATTTATTGAGAGAATTTAATTTGCTTCTTTTTATGGAACCGTTGTATCATTTTAATAATCTTACTCATTATGAAAGTTTTCTTATAACTAAATTTTATTTTAATATTGTGTATATAATTTTTTAATATCAATCTTTAAATCATCTTTTTATATTATTAAAATTGTTTTAAATTTTTGATATTTTAATATTATTTAAAACTATCAATTACAAATTCAATTGCAAAGAATGAATTGATAAAAAATATTTTTAAATTATATATTTATTATAAATTAATATTTTTTTATTTAATAAATCAAACAGTTCTATATTTTTTTAATATAATAATTGTGAACAATCCATTATTATATTTTTTCAATTGAATTATTTATCAAAAAACTTTAATAGAATCATTAATTATAAACACACATTTGAGGAGTTGTACCTAGCATAGTACTTCAATGCTCAACATATAAGCTCCTAGTAGTGACTCGTCATATCAATGTACCCATGATCTTAAAGCATAAAGAGAGACTTCATATTGGGGATGGTTTCTTATGGGACAAAATAGGCAGCTAGACTTTGATGTCACGCACTAGAGGATCATTGATTTTATCAGGGAAAAAGAAATCACCTAATTACTATTTTGAGATAGTCTAGAATGGGATGATGATGCCACAAATATGTTGTAGATGAGGAGCAGCACATGGTACCAGTGTCAATTCAAAAATACCATGGGGTGGTTTCAATACATGAAAAAGTACTAGATATTATAAATTAACATGAAATGTGCCAATAATCTTTGTTATATGTTACAAATTACAATGGTTGGACCTATAGCGATGGAGATAAGGACCTACCTAATTTTTAGTTTGAAACGTAGGGTCTTAAAAATGATGATGACAAGGATCAAAAAATTCCTGGACTTTAAGATTGATGATTTGAGTCAAAAAGACATGGATGTAATGTTGGATTAAGGTTCATCTTACATCACTATTACAATCATATTGAAAGGGAAACTATATTAATAGAGGGGAATTATGGATAAGATTATAGTGTATATAATACAACCATCAACAAGTTTTTATGCAAGTTTAGATTTTTTAATTTAAATTTTTTTAATGTGGGATCAAAAATATATCAAACTCATAATATTTATAAATTTAAATGTTCAATTAATGATTAGATTAATTTAGATAATTATAAGATTAGCATGTCAAATTGTAGGTTATGTTCAAATAGAAAATAAAAATTGAAAGGAGTAGAAAGCGCATAAAATATATGATTGCATAGACATAGATAGTTGTATGTATGTTTACAAGAATATTTTTGGTTTTATGAGTATTATAAAAGATGTATGTCAAAGAAAAATAATTTTCAATTCAAAAAGTATTGAAATGATAGAGAAAATAAGATGTCAAATAAATTATTTAATTATATCATAATTAAGGCAATAAGAAATATTAGAATAGGGGAAAAATTATTTATTTATTAAAACCATATTTTTCATGTCTATAAAATTAATAAAAAAAGATTTCAAATTAATCCTATTTAATTATATCTTTAAATGTGTTATTAAATACATAGATTTATAGATAACATTTGGAAAAACAAAATGCATACTTATAAATGTAGAATGTTGTTTTTAATGGATGTGCTAGAAAAAAATTATATATTACTTATTTCATTTAGTATATTGGAAATTTATTTAATGCTTTATGAATTTTTTTTTATGGTTTAATTTATAATTGATATTTTTATAAATAATAACTATTATTTCATAACAATATTGATTTTACTATTTGATGACACTTCAAGAGCATCCACATTTTCATAAAGTACGCATCTTTCTTAGAGTTAGATTTTTCATTTAAATAAGTAACATTCATAGTGATACTAACATTGAGTTTAGAATTAATTTTTTGTGTTCTATTCTCATTCTACATTTGGGTATCAACCAACTTAACACTCTTGATGAGAAAGACCATGTAGAAGTGCAAGTAATAATTAGACCAATTCATATTCGAGCCTATGAATTTAGATATCTCCAAGTTTTCACCTTCACTCTTCTTTTTCTTCCCCCTCAAGACTAGCCTCATCATTTTTTCATTCACTTCACATATGACACTAAATAGACATATTCAACCCAATAGATTTAATCAATTCCAAAGAGTTATCTAACCTAATTACACCCAGTTCCTCGTACCTATTATCAACCAAGAGCTCTGATATCTTATTCTCACTCACACCAATGTGAGGGTTCTTGGAACTATTTTTCCTCTTAATTCACTATCCTCAACGAGCAACGTGAATCAATATAACTCTTATGGTATCACCATGAGCACTCTTTATCACTTGTAATCTAAAACCATATCTTGAAACCTTAACCTAATCAGTAAAATCCATAGCCCTATCATTGTATCACATTTTCATCAATTATCTTGACCAGACCTCTGGAAGTTGAGTACATTAAGGTTAACATGTTACTTTTCTCATGTACACTTCCTGGGAGTGGTTCCATGGTGGTGTTTCCCTCTAACACTCCTAAAGTTATTTTAAATGTGTAGTTTTTAGACATTAGTTTTCTAATCTCCTCTCTTATATATGGATTTGTTAGCTTTGTGGTTGTTTAGCTTTTTGGCTTTCTAGATTTCACTTGTCTATAGTTATTCTCTTGGAGGCTTATTTTGTCTTGTTTGGTATGATCTTCTAACCATATATTTTTTTACCAAGGGGTAAGGTCCCCTTATCCTTTATTATTATCTATAAAAAACAACTATAAATAGATTTCCATGTATAAGGACTATACAAATAATTTCCACCATTTTATTTTTATTAATATTTATGTGTTAATAATTGTGTAAGGCTAGCATTTTATTAGATGCATGGTTGTAATAGACCATGAATTATACAAGGAGATATGGAATACTTACATATGGTTGTTGGTAACTATTCTTCAAGTAAAGGTCACTTTTTTTTTAATTTCTTAGGGCCATATGGATTAGGTTTGTAACAATAAACTACATTTCATCTTTTGGGTTCTTCATGAATAGCCTTCTTGGTCTATAATGGTGACCTATTGATTAATACAAAGGTTAGAAGCTTGAAACCTTAACCAAAAAAATTTATTATTATATGTATTGAACTAAGTTTTAGTTTCCAAACCAAATAACTTGAGGGGAATACATGAAAGGTTTCTTTGAATTTTATGTATATGTTGTACATTTTGTTGTATACCAAAGATCAATTATAAAAATTTAGAGGTGGTGTGGACCTAAATTTTTTGATATATTATTTGGGGTATTTATTCTCAACGGTATTATTGCTTGGAAATCATAAGGATGTTGATTGAATGACCTTTGGCTTATACCCATTTTATTTTAGTTTGATTTCCTAGAATGAATGAAGATGTATGATTTGAAGTTGTTCACTTTGGGTTAACTCATTTTTGGGGGTCGAAATTCATGATACGTTTTCTCTTGTATTTATATTTGAAAATATTATTAGTTGGGTATTATTACAATGTTGATTGAATAGTCCTTATCGTATACCTATTTGATATCAGTTCAGTTTTTTAAAATAAATAGAGTTGTATGGTTTGGAGTTGTTAAATCCTTCATCTCAAAAGCTCACTGTCTATGCTTTTTTAAGGGATAAGATGTCATAAAGTGAACACTTTGTATTTGTGTTTTATTGTAAACATGGTGACCTACAAGGTTATTTTGATCCCTGTGAAGGAGGAATTTCTTTATTCTCTAATATGCCTTCATGGAATAAACATGTTTAAGTTTGATGCTATACGAATTTATTTGTCATTTGTTAACTCATGTTTTTGCACAATGTCATTTTCAAGGAAATATAAGTGGGGCATATGTTGACTAGAATTTGTAGGTTTCAATGGGGAACTTGAGACTTTATAATTATTGAAAATTTTCTCCTAATCGATCTATCTTAAGCCACCTCAGCATAAAGAATATAAAAAATTAAAATCACTTATATTGTAAATTTTATTATAATATTATATAAAATTCATTAAATTAATTATAAAATAATATTTTTTTAAACTTTTATTATTATTGTAACAATCTTATCAAAATGGTTAATGGGCAGCTTCTTTCTAACGGACTGGCAGCGTCGGTCACTTCTTTATTTCATTGGACTTCCTTCCAACACACTGGCAGCGTCGGTCACTTCTCTAATGTGTTGGACTGTTCTACGTCACCGCTCTGCTGCCAACAGCACTTTTTTAGCTGGCGTCGAGCCTTCTCCTTGTGCGCTTAGGTCGTAGGGCATCAAACTTTCAACTACTACTACGATTTGCCTGGGTGCCTCTGCTTCTCTTCTCTCCGTTTCTCCTGACTGCTGCGTCAATCTCCTTTTCAACACTTCTAGTCGTTGCTCCTCTTCTTTGGCTCTGATACCAATCTGTGGGAAAAATAGAGTAAAGAAAATTTGCAGAAAAATAAAGAGTAATACAAACATAGATTGCTACGGCAATCAAGAAAAAGATCTCTTTTTAATCTAATATTTTTCTCCTTATTCAAATCTACGATCATGGGTTACATTAAATAGATTTTGAAAGCAAATACAACTAAAAAATAAACTAAAGTTTAACTACATGCTAACTAAGCAGCGACTTAACTGAACTAAACTAAGACTGAAACATGATCATGCAAACTGCATGCATGAGGGAGGCGAACAGATAGTTGGAGAAATTATCCCCAGTTTCTAACAACCAAGGGGTGGTGATTCAAACTCCATGATTGGTTTTGAATCTTTTCCTTGTCCTCAATACTGCAAAAAACAATACTAACGAAATTTTTTACACAATGATAAATCTCAAATCTCCTTGAAAGGAGGGGTTGCCAATGCTTCGATATCCAAGGGTGGAGATCATGGAGTTTTGGCCATTGATCCATAAATCTGCATATGATTCCTCTGATATAGAAATATTCCTATGATTTAAGCACTTACCTAGATTCCTTATTAAGAATCACCACAGGGTCAAGGGATGCAAGAATAAGGGGTTTGGGGTCTGCTCTAGATGTGCTGACATGTGAGAGACAACATAAGAGAAAGAGCTTGGTTTGTGTCTATCCACCTCCCCACCTTTATCCTCCATCGCCATTACATCCCAACCCCTGGAGAACAAGTGATTAGAGCTACCACTACTGGACTGTACGCGGCTAATTTGGAAGCCGGTCAACCCTTTATATAGATTGCAGAGAGACCCTGGGACGCTGTTTGTCCCACCAACAAGAAGACCAAACTCAAAATTTGTCTACCATGCGTCCTGTACAGACTCGACTTGGGGGGAGACAGTCAGCGTTGATAGGGTTAGAAATGTCGGATGAGCACCATCGGGGCCGTTGGAATCATTGAGTTTTGAATTGGGCCTAGGCAGGAAGGACCCTGTGGAGCCATTATTTTGCACACCGCGTGGATTGGGTGAAGGACGGGAGACAAGGAGAGAGGAGGAAGGGGCGATGGGTTGCATGGCAGGCACCTACAAGCACAGTAAAGCGCCGCCTGGGGAGCAAGGGTTTGAAGATTTTGAATTTGCATTGGGTAGGATGCTGGGAGCAGAAGACATGCTGGTAGGTGTCGCAGATGTGCACCAAACTTATTCTCATTGTCCCATATGGTAAGATATATTATTATGTAAATGACAAAATAATTCTTTTTCAAATATATAAATAGAATTTTCAATTCACAATTACTAAAGTAATATTTTTCTTCTCACTGTCTTTAATGCCCTTTTATGTGAGGGGGAAAAAAAAAAAAACTAACAAATATGAGTGTGACATGCTAGTTTTCTAGGTCATTATCAATAGAAAGGGAAGAAAAGACCTTTTTAAGGTTTGCAATGTTGAACATTCTAATTATGTTTCAAGTATGAGGTGTAGATATCCTACCTTTTATAAGATTTGAATTTGTGACTACTTTTTAAAAGGTCAAATTCTTTACTATTAAATTAATTCAAAAATATTAAATTGGTATACAAGATAATTTTAAAATTTTTAAAGAATATTATTTTTTATTTATTTTATATATTATTTAAATTTTATATCAAAAGGAAATTATTTTTCATTTATTTTATATATTATTCAAATTTTGTATCCATTAGTTTTAATGTTAAAATCAAGTTTAAAAATTAACTTTGACAATATACATACACTTTAAGTACATTTTATTTTGATAAATAAATACTTTTAACCATAATTATGAGTTGGAAGAGAGAATCTATAAGGCCCCCACCTAAACAAACATAAAAATAGAACTAGAATCATTATGTCAAAGAACACATAAAGACAACTATGATAGCTTAAGAAAACCAAAAAGATTATTTCAACAATTACAACAAAAATAAAAGAACGTCGTCTTCAATCACTGGGGGCATCTATAGTAGCGAGTAGCAAGCACCCTCCTTCCCCTACGAGAATGGTTCCTTCTATGATAGACTAAGAAAACCAAAAAGATTATTTCAACAATTACAACAAAAATAAAAGAATGTAGTCTTCAATCATTGGAAGCATCTATAGTAACGAGTAGCAAGCACCCTCCTTCCCCTACAAGAATGGTTCATTCTTTGTCTTCATCGATGGAATTCATTACACCCAAGGACAATCTTTCCAATTCGGTCTTTCTTCCTCTATGCTTTGAGGTTCCACAATTCACTTTGGATAACAATGATTCTGTCTCTGAGATTGTGAGGATCGCTCTCAAAGCCAAGTGATCATCATCATCCATTTGAGAAGAACCTTCCTCCAATTATTGAAAAAAGTTTATATCCTGTTGTTCTAAAGGTTTACCTGCCAGTGACTCGCCTTTACTAGCTGAAATCGACTCCCTCAAATTCTCATAACTCAGCCTCCCTCACCACCCCTGCATGTGGGTGGAAAGCCCTACACCAGGTTTGCTGGAAATGCCTCTCTGTTTGTCCGAAGCTCTGCACTAGTTTCCTAGAGATTAACAGGGTTGGCTTAGGATTGAGGTGGAGTGATCAAACCAACATCTTTTGCTTTCGGAATCCATTTTTGGGTATTCTTGTGAGAGGGGCAAACGACAAAGGCATGCCCAATTTTGTTGCACTGGAAGCATTTGAAAGGCTGCCCTATGAAATCCACATACTGCAACCAGAGGTCCATGCTTAGAAGAGATCTGAACAAAATGGGTAACTGGGTTACAGACATCCACATATATGCAAACCCTCCCAAAAGAAGAATGGCATCCATTTGATTCAGGATCAAATATTTACAAACTCCCCGGCCTTCTCTGTCAGCAACTTGATCATATCCGAATTTTTAAATCCCAATGGAGATAGTATAGACAGACTCAGATGGAGATTTTAGCAATAGCTTCCACCATTGGGTTGAAAATGAGCTCTTAGGGACATTTCAAACAACCACACCCTGCCAATGAACAAATGACCGTCTTCCACACAAAATCGTGGTCATCTAATGAGTGAAAATTGATGACAGAAAAACCCTTTGAAAGCATAGTCACAGCAGGGCACGACATTTCTTTCCACACACAATGTCCATACATCAGAGAATCTTTGTTTAAGAAGATATCTTGGCTGCAAATTTCCCAGCCAAAGAGCCGCTCCTCCTCCCCTACGTGAACAAATTCTCCTCATCCTGCAAGAAACATGATTCAACTGCCGCCTCCACTAAACGAATAGGGATATCCCACAAGACTACGATGTCTGGGATTCTAGAAGCCCCTAAAATCGGGTAGAGAACTCAATCGTATCTTGTGATTTAAATTACACTCTATTTACCATCCTTTTGGTATCAATGAACCCCCAATCTCCCCGCTCGGGAGTCCCAACAGAAGACATTGAGTTTTCCTTGCCCTCAAAATTAACATCTAGGCCTATAGAATAGCCATCATTCGAACTAAGGCATCCATTAATACGTTGCGGGATAGTGTCCGAACAAAAAGGGTTTTAAATTCAAACATAAAAAGTCACTCCATAGCCATCATTCGAATTAAGACATCCATTAACATGTTGCAGGATAGCGTCCGAACAAAAAGGGTTTTAAATTTAAACGTAAAAAGTCACGGCAAGAGTGAAAGGGGTGAAAGGGGTTGGTAACATTTAAGCAACCTTTGAAAGAGATGTGACCACTACTAAGTGTAGAGACTTCCTCCCATGTGTTGCAATTAAGCGATTTGCTTTTACCATTCTATTGAAATTTCATCTTTATTGTGTCTTTATCATCGCCGCCTATCTTACTATCACCACTGATTTCTTTTTGCCACATAGCTTCCCTTCATTATTGCTTTGCTCTACATCCATCGCGATGTGATAAAATATTCCTCGCGTTAATATGTGGGTCCCTCACCTCTCCAATAAAATAGAGGTAAAATACCAAAAAAACATTTTTTCTATAAGAACCTAGGAAAACTGTCAAGAAAAACCAAGAACCTAAATATATCAATGAGCCCAAACTCTGTAGAAGTAACGTCATAGAAAAAACTTAGGAACACCAACTCCATCATTGAAAGGTGCATTGCTCAGGAGTGGCAAGCGCCCTTATGGCATTACGTGAAATAAGAGCCTTTATTGTCCATTGTGTGTTCTCACCAATAGAATTCAAAGCATCCAGTTGAAATCTTTTTGCTTCTATTTTTCTTCCTCTTTGGCTTTTCTTTCTAGAATTTGGTATGGTCAATAATGAAGCTTTCTGAGAAATGGTGAGGATCTCCCTGGATCCAAAATTTGCTCCACTATCCTAGGAATAAGAAGCCTCCTCCATATCTGGCTCAAAAAGGGGGGGGGGGGGGGGGGGGGGGGGGGGGGGGGGGGGGGGGGGGGGCGGCGGGGGGGGAGGGGGGCGTGTGTGCGGCGGGGCAGGTCGGTGGTGGTGGGGGACGGGGCCTAGGGGCGCGACAGAGAGGAGTGGGGGGCGGGGGGTGGTTAAGTTAAGAGCAATGCCTAAATTCTACTGCTCCATGCTCTTGGCACCTCCACGCTCTTAGTTTTAGGAAAAATAGATCCTACAATGCAAGTAAACATGCAGAATAAACAAGCTACAAAACATGAGACAAAAGGGAACACATTACACAAGATATACATGGAAACCTTGCAATGTGCAAGGAATAACCACAGGGCAAATAACAACTTTTAGACTTCATTACTTTAGCAAATCTCCTCTCTACAACAACTCCTTTTAGTGCTAACCACCAAGCACTCAATGCTTACAACCAAAGCATTCAAGTGAGCCACATTGACACAGCCTTCATGGTCTAACCTCCACACATGCAAGTCCAAGCTTGCATGGATCCTTAAGTGGAAACATAAGGATAATAAATGCAAAGGAGAACTTATGCATTTATAGCATTTACAACATAGAAGAGATGGAGAGAGAAACAACATGGTGGCCCAGCAAATTTTCTACACTCTATGTGGGCAATAGTGATCAATAGTAAAATGTCTATTTTTGTGTGCAAAGGTCAACAAAGTGGACCATCCACTTTAGACAAGATCCAGGCCACTTCCATGTGACTCTAAACATTTCCCCCCACTCCACATGTCAGAGAAATCAGTAATAGTAAATTTTTGTCTTCTTCCATTTTCACACCAAAGTCTAAAAGGTATTGTAATCACCTTTTAACTTTCTCCACACATGCGAACCATGGAGTCCCTTAGAAATTCGACCCATACCTAACCCTTGACTAATTATGCTACAAGATAAACCCCATGTGAGTACCAAGGACAAACCCATGTGCCTTGGTGGAGTGTTATGCCCCACTCCAATCACATCAACTTGATCACATGTAAGAGACCCTCTACAGGCCCTTCCACATCACCTACATGTCTCATCACCTGCATGCCATGTCACCATGAATAGTGACTATGAATAGTGACTTCACACCTAACATACTCCCACTTGAAGTCAATATACATAGGGTTTTACAACACCTACATATTTTTCCATCCAAGTATCTATCTATGCCCACTGTTGCCCTAACACAAACTTAGTAGAAGTTTTGTTGCACTACTAAAAATTCTATGCCTTAGTTTTGTCAACATCTACTCCTCCATAGGAGATTGCATCACCTAAAGTGACTCTCTACTTCACCACAAACCAAACCTTTATCTGGGATTCTGCCATGAACCAATCACAACTCCCATTACTTGGGAATATCCGATCTAGTGTACACCAAGGCTTTCATGAGGCTTCCTACTCTTGATGAATCCAATACATAGGACACAACATGTCTTCTCCTCATCTAGGACACTCTTGGGAAGATAACTCAAAATTCAAGAAGTGGGGTACTTCCTTGCTTTCCCATCCTTATGTATCTCCATCCCTAGTTTCTTCCTCAATACCACCTTCATTTCATGTGTTCTAGCAAACTGAGCCATCATACTTGTGATAATGTTAGGGCCTGCATCTAACATGTCAACAACACAAAAATAACTTCTACTAAAATCTTGGCTCTCCATGAAGGTACTAAAATTCCTATACTACATGTGCAACGTCTACACCAACCTGTACAATGATTTATTCAATCTACAAACCAACAACATTGTCTCATCTTTGTATCCCTTAGGCTAATCATCTCTTCTAGAGAGATCACCATGTAGGAATCATGTTTCTCAAGTGCTTAAACAATAATACATGATACTAGCAGTCTTGATAGTAGTCAAAATATCTCATATAAGTCAATACTTGACTTCTTCACATAGCCTTTAGTTACCAACCATGTCCAAACATGGCACAAGTTCACTAGACCAATCAACAATTCCTAAGAAGTCATCATGCTACTCTGTGCATCGCTACACCTATCAAGTTTTTGAGCCCACATCCAAATTGCATCCTACTCTACTGAATGTTGCCAAAACCAACTCATGTGTCTACAGTGTTATTCAAGGCATCGATCTACCTGGCCACTCACTGCAACCATTTACACAACACTGTAGCAACTTTGAGTTACATGGTCAACACTAGCCTTCTCCTTTTGGGAATACCAAGTCTCACTTGTTCTTCTTCAACTTCTTAAACTACTTCAAATAGGTACACTTTCAGGGTCTTATGTACCTCCTCCTTTGCATGGATTTTCTTTTTCTTTTTCAGTATCTTTGACTAACAAACATGTGGTCAATAGGATACCACAATATATAACCCATCATTTTTTTTCATAGCCAAGACACACAACAAGGTACATACTTATCCTCATCCTCCACCTTTGGAGACCATCTTGATCTTCAAGTTGTACAATTGATTCTTCAACATGAACACTCTGTTGGTGCTGATTCATTTGTTAAAGCTTTTATAGATTCTCACACAACTCTCATGTGGGATTATCCTTAGAAACATTGAAGAGAACATAATCTTTACCAAGAGATCCTCCATCTTCCTCCATAGATAAAAAAATCC
>JARHVA010009768.1:0-7500 GCA_037957365.1 Torreya grandis
TATAAAAACTACCACCATTAATAAAAACCTTAAATATATTACCCCCTAAATTACACCTTCTTTGAAAAATATATGTATGTATCTCTGAATCACCACCTTCCTTACTATGCACTTGTTATTTCCTTTGATTTATAATTGTTTTCCTCATCCTGAGATTTTATCCTATGTCTGATGTGACTTCTATATTAGGTTATTATGTTTTATCCTCATAAATGTTTTCTATTGATTTATCATCTTACCTCATTTATTTTTAATTATAGAGTGAACATATAAATTCTTTGTGCACTTATTATCACCATCTATAACAAACATAAGTCTAGGTGGAAAATTCCATCCTCTACCACTATAATAGCCTCTACCTCTCTAAAATTTTATATATATATATATATATATATATATATATATATATATATATATATATATATTATATATATATATATATATATATATATATATATATATATATATATATATATATATATATATATATATATATATTTAAATCATTTTATATTATCCTCTAGATGTTCCATTCCATGGGATGATTCACCTCTAATGTTATTAAACCCATCTCATCCCCTTAGAGATGATTGTATCCTCTTTGGCCCAGTTGATTTTATAAAATTATATCTAAATAGTTTTTATTCACTATTTAAATATAATTGGTAAACCTATTCCATTTTATTTACTATATACATCCTAAATTAAACTTGAATATAAAGCTTTAAACTATTTAAATTCCTTACAACCATCTATTATTCTGTTTAGCCATGCTCCACTCGTATGGATATCTTGTATAATTCATATGTATATTTATGTACACTATGATATTTATTCCTTAAGATTTGAAATATTTTGTATATTATTTGTGAATAATCTACCAGAATAAATTAATATCTCATATTCTTCTCCATTTTTCTCCAAGTCTTAATATTTTCATTGCCATTTTTTTCTCTCTTTTTGTAGGTGATCCCACCAAATCATTGTATGACCTTTGAATTTTGTGCATGAAAACTTTAATTTATTATTTTATTTAATATGTTTTTATTCTAAAAAAATATCCATCCTATTTGACTAGTCAATCACCCCATCCTAATTTAAATTACCTCCATAATCTTAAAATTATGATGTGATTCTTTCATTCCTTCCCTCTAATTCCCTAACAACAATTTATTTAATTTTTGGTGGTTTTTTTAATCCTCTTATTCATTAATTTATTATTCATAATTTATTTTTTCGTTTGTTTCATCCCCATCTTAACTTTATCTTTGACATGTTATAATCAAAGTCGATGTTTCCACTTGTCTCTATATGGGTTGAGAAGTCCTATCAATATGAGCAATTCCTCATAGTCCTCTTGCCACATTTCCCCCTGTTATTCAATCACATAATTTTATCCCAAAATATAATTTCAATTCTCAATGAAAATTCATGAAGATATTACTTCTAATATTTAAACCTATGATATGATACCAGATGATGAAACCATAAACAAGAAAATCAAAATTTAATAGACACAATTTAGTCATAACTTACTGAGAATTAATAATTATTTATCTTTAAAGAAGGAATTGAAATAATTAAAAAAAAATTGCTAAATAAATCTCAACTTAAAATTATAGATAACATGCAAAATTAAAAAAAAAACCTAAATAAATCAAAAACTGCTTAGAGATAACCAATCTCATTATTTTTAATAGTTGTTATTTCTACAAAATTTTACATGCGAACTCAAATGCACCTAAAAATATCCACTTATGCTATACATAGTAAATTCAAAGTAATTAATTAATTTAAACTCATTCTCATGTATGTTTACAATTATATCTAATTTTTTAAATGTTAAAATCACTTAAATTTATTAAAATGTAATTCTATACCCATAGATGATCACTTATGGCATTCAAAATGTATGAAAATTGACCCTAACTAAATATTTTAGTTTACTATTCCATTGACCTCTTTGGTATACTATTTATTTTTGAAAAATAACTTAAATAGTTTCCTAGGTCCAAAGCTATGGCCTTTGTAAGATATGTGTCCACATCACCATTGGTTTCCTCTAAAAAATAATTCTAAATGATTTTTTGTGTTATCTATAATTAAACAACATTAGATTAAAATAATTCATATTATGATAATTTTATATACAGTTATCTAAATTTTTAGCCTAAAAATGTAATAAAACATATTGGGTTAATTTTTTTAAATAAAAATGATGAAACCAAACACTAACAAAGAAAATTTTCAATAGGAAAAGTTTTATCAAAAATTCATGAGAACTAGATGTTAGTGATTATCTAAGAATGAATTTAAATAATTACATATTTTTTTTAAATAAATGCCAAATATAAATAAATAAGCTATGCAAAGGTAACTGACTGTTATATTTTTAAACTCCACTTATTTTAGCAAATGTATAAATGTAATTTTGAATGGGTTTTAAAATATCTATTTGTATTATACACACCAAATTCAAAATATTGGATCAATTTAGACTCAAGTTCATTATCATTTAAAAATATATCTATCTTTTAAAATTCTATAATTATAAAAAAATATCGAATGTAATTTTACACATTGATATGATCACTTATGGGCTTAAAATGTATGTAAATAGACCCTAAGTGTACATAACTTATTATTTATTCATTCCACTATCTAATATTTTCATTTAAAAAAAAAAAGATGTCAAATTATTTCTTGAATCAAAAGCTCGAGCCTTTGTAAGATAGGTATCTACATCATTCTCGTCATGATGAAAACAACTTAGTTCCTATGAGTTTCCCTTATTATTATAATTTTATTTATTATTTTTAATATTATTCAACTCCCATTATGATATCATAGATTTTTACTATCTTTTAGTCACTCCCATTGTACCAAATTACTTTTATAGTTTCTTCATCTTGTGTTGACTATCTTCTTATCCAAATCCTACACTATGTTTTTTCTTTTTTTCCTTACTACCTATTGCTTCTAATAAAATTCTTAACATTATCCACCTTAATCATATTCTAAATAAAATGCATATAAACATAAAACATTAAATACTAGATAAAAATTCAAATTGTGTGTTAAACTCACCTCATAAGCATTATCAATGGCTTTCTTCATAATGTTTCATGCACCAATCTTCATATACTTCAATGTGTTGTGTTTTTTCTGGGAACAAATTTATTTTCTCAAATATACCATAACTAAATATCCTTATAAAAAAATAATTACTTTATCATTACGCCCACTGCTACCTTATAACTATCACTGCTTTCATGTCATTTTATTAATTTATATTGAAATTATTGTACCATCTCTAAAAATGTTTTAATATCATCACTAATATATTTTGAAATTGGAAATTTCATAAAATATAAAATAACCTTTGGATTGTAATGGTTAAAAAAAAAAAATTACAATTTTACTATTGATTTATTCACATAAATGTTATTTGCAAACATAACCAATGGTGTTCCTACTATGCATCTGTACAAATTTAGCAACACCTTGTTTATTAGTTTTATTTATCCAAATTTTCTTGGGTGGTATGCAATACTAAACATAGATTTAATTTATATATTATTAAATATAGTCCTCTAAAAATTTCATAATTTATTTAAATCTCTATTTGAAATAATGGTTTTTGGAGCACCTTGTAATATCAAAACATATTTGGAAGTAATATCTCTTACCCTATTAACACATTGGTTTCCTTAAATGAAACAAAATGAATCATATTATAATACCTTTATACAAAATATATTTTGAATGATTAACTCTTTGTGTGTTTGGAGAAACCAATACAAATTCCATACTAAAAGTTTACCATGGTCCTGTTGGTATAGGTAATGTCATGTATAGAATCATGTTTTTTTCATGGCATTTAGCCACTTGGAATATACTACATATTGAAACAAACTTTGAATTTTTTTTTCATCTTTGGTAAATAAAATTCCTCCTTCACCAAAACCATTATCTTATTCAAACCAAGTTGTCCACCCAAACCACCACTGTGTAATTCTCTTAAAATATTATTTTTCATATACCAAACCAATATACAAAATTATTTTCCCTTAAAGGGGTAATCATATTATATAATATAATTTTTATGATTAGTAATTATCTCATATATTAATGTATTCCTACATTTTTAAAATATATTTCCAAAATATAGATCAGTATGATACAATTCATTAAAAACTCTAAATACAACTACTTCACTCACCATAGTAATTAATTATGCCACTCACATATCGAAAACATTACCTACCTAATTCCACTTTCATGATTTATGTTTCAAAATAAAATTATATCCCTGTAATAATAATTTCCACTTTGCATATCTTCTATTCTACTTATTTTTAGTGTTAACATATTTCAATACTTTAGGGTATATGCATAATATAAACTACTTAGGCATGAGCTAATTCCTTTAATGTCTCAATTCTTGTACAATGGCATATAATTAAACACAATATGTAAAATACTAATTTTTAACATCATTAAACTTCTCAATTAAATATTATATTGGATATACTTCTTGACTCAAAACAACAATACCCACATGTGAATCTTCAAAATCTACCTCATACACATTCTTAAAATATGGTAATCGTAAAACTAGTTTATCTATCACCTTATTCTTCAAAATTTTGAAGCTTTATATTTATGTGTTTATCCACACAAATTCTATTCAGACAATGAAATTTGTTATTTTTGTAACAATACCACTAAAATATTTAATGAACTTTATATATAAAGTTACTAAACTATATAACCTTCTTACCTATGGTATGCTTCTTGGAATAGGCCACTCAAAAATTATATTTACTTTTTCTTCATCTATTCTTACACTATATTACAAAATTATAAATCCAAAAAATAACATAATTTTCTACATAATCTCTCACTTCTTCATTTTTTCATATATGTTATAATTTATTAATAATTTTAATATCATTCTCAAATTCCTTGATTTTTATTCTTTAATCTTACTAAATATAAAAATATCATCAAAATAAACCACTAAAAATTTAGCATTATAATATCATAGCATTCTGTTGTTCATCATCCTCATAAATGTGCTAGGTGAATTGAAAAATCTGAATGACATCACCATACACTATATAATGCATCCACAACATTGAATGTTTTTCTTCATTTATCTCCTTTATGAATTTGAATCTAGTAGTATCCACTTCATAAATAAACAAAAATTAAGTATTTGAATCCTAAAATCATATAAATTATTTCATTTATCTAATGGTGGTTTTATTTATTTCTCTACTATCCAAAAGCATCCTCCATGTTACATATTTATTTGTATTTATCAATGGTGGGGTTGGACAGAGACTCTTTCTCCCCCTCACTGCACCTTTTCTTACCATTTTAGTAATCTATCTATTCAAATCTTTATTTTAGTTGGAATAATCATATAATTTTCTTGATTGGTTATAATTGATCATATAATCAAATCAATATGATTTTGAATGTCCATATTTCATGATAAACCATATGGAAATTTGTTGGGCATAATATATGTATATTATTCAAAAACTTCTGATGCTTATGTTGGTATTTACATAACATTTATGTTTCATTTCATTACTTTTAATTTAGAAATTCAAATTGATTTGAAAAATTATTTCTCTATACAACATGTTTTCTACACTTCTTCTTTAACAGTTAATAAAACCATCTTTGTACCATATTTCTAAAAACTAAATGTATTATTTTATTTGAAATGAATTTATTTCAGATCATATTGTCATGGTATTATCTACAACATATGGCATGCATGCATTTGGATAAAATCATACCATATTTCATCTTTATAAATTTTGTTTTATATAAAACTTGATAAAAAAAACTCTTTATCTATTGTAACCTAGTTCACTTTATTAAACCATGAAATCCCAAAAGGATAAGGACCCATTTTTAATTAAATAAAAAGCTTGTTTACCATTTATTTATAAACTATATTTTCACATAAACCACCATAAATAATTAATTTATATATCTTATATCATTAAGTACACCTTTTAAAAAAAAAAAATCTATATATCCATGAAACATAACCTTATTTACATTACCCCCGTTGTTTCCTTGGAGGTACCATTTTTATCCTCATCATGATATTTTATCTTGTGTCTACTATAAATTTTGTATTTTTTCATTGTCTATTAAATTTAATCTTGTCTAATATTTTTTCTTCTTTTCTTATTCATGATAGTGATGACAGTTAAATGCTCTATTCCCATATTATCCACATCTATAATAGACATAAGACATGTGTGGAACATTTCATCATCTCCTAACACCATAGCCTTTGCTTCTCTGAAATCCTCTTCCTTTTTGTTAGTTTTTAAACACTTGTCCATTATCCTTTTTTTTTTATCACACAAGATGATTATCCTTTAGGATGATTAAACCTAACTCTTCCCCATATTGGAGATGATTGTTCCCTTTTTAACCTATTTGATCTTCTAAGAGCTTGTATATTCTATTTTTATTCTACCTTAAAATATAATTGGTAATCCTCTTCCATAATAATTACTCTATGTTTTCTCAATTCATCTTGAATGGAAAACTTTAAATACATTTACGTATCTTATAGACATTTTAAATTATGTTTTATCATGATCCACTCATATGAATAGATTGTTAATATCATATATATTGTATTATACACTCTGATATTTTTTACTTGAATTATGAAATATTATATAGAGGGTTTGTTTATAATATACACAAATAAATTTGTCTCTTAGTTTTTTCTCCATATTTATCCAGGTCTTCATCTTTTCTTTACACTTTTTATGTCTCTTTTTCTACAGATGATTCCAAAAAAACATTTCATGACCCTTAAAATTTGTGCATAAAAACATAATTTTTTTGCTTTTTCAAAATTTCAAATTTGATTAAATTATCATTCTATTTAACTAGCCTATCAAATACTCTAGTGTTAAACTACCTCCATACATTGAGGCATCCACCTTAATTCTTTTGTGCCTTCCCTCTAAAGCACTAACCATATTTACTCAATTTACTGTGGTTATTATTTTTCTTCCTATTTTTTTGAATTTATTTTTCATTATTTTTTTATTCCTTTTTCATTGACATGTGATAAGTATAGTCAATTATTCCACTTACCTTTTTAATTGTTGCATCTCATATAAACATGCACAATTTGTCCTCGTCCTCTTCTAATAATTTAAATATATTATGCAATCACATAATTTTATCCAAAAAATAATGTCCTAGACCCAAAAAAATTGAAAAATATATTACCATTAAGAGTTGAACCTGGGCTGTAATACTAGATGATGAAACTAAGCGCTAGTAAGGTGAAATTTCAATAGGCACAATTTTCTCAAAAATGATCAAGAATTAATATTTATTAATTCTCCATAAATAAATTTAAATAATTACACAAAATTACGTAAATAAAAATTAACCATAAATTATAGTTCAAATGAAAAATAAAAAATACAAATAAATCAA
>JARHVA010009768.1:12500-27500 GCA_037957365.1 Torreya grandis
ATGTCATTTATTACATTATATGTGGATTGGGTTTATTATTCAATATGTTATTCCCTTACATGTAAATACAAGTCATACAGAGTGATACTAAAACTTTTCCAACTTTTCCTCTCCTCCCCTCAATTATAAATTTATAATTATAGTGTTGTATAGATTTGATATATTTCACAATAAAAAATTTAAAAAAACATGGTAAATTTTAAGAATATAAATCCAAATAAAAACATTTCCTAATAAAATAATTTCTATACAATAAAACCAACTAAATACACTTTCCTTCCAAGTTATACATCTACAAGAATAAGTATTTCATTTTAAATCGAATCGATGATCCATATCTTTTTAAGAATGAATATGTTATGTTTCTTTTTCTTATAACATGCATCATGAATTGATATGGTAAGAGGTGACTAAATTGAATCAATGAAACTAAAATCAAGATATTCATAAATATATTCCACTACAATGTTTATTGTAAAATAATATATATCTATGTATACTTGATACAATGAGATTAATTTTAAAATATTAAAACACATCCATTAATTTGAGCTTAACCCAGTTTATAATTATTGATAAAATATTTAAATATATAAAAATATTGATTAAAGCATTCCAGCATTACAAAAACAAACAAATAAAGCAAAATAATACAAAACAAAATAATTAAACCTTTTTTTCCATCTCAAGGAATAGAAAAATGGCATGGAATACATATCATTCAAAACACCACTCAAATTCACTTGAACACTATAAATTCATGTTTTTTACTCAATAAAATAGAATGTATGGTCATATTTACATTTTTGTATTAATTGGTGTGAAGGGGAATTGTAATGATGTTAGCAACTTATTCCTCAAGATAGCTGAAGGGGAATTGTAATGGTAGTTCGGTGGAAACCAGTTCTTTAGGGAAGAGAGAAACATGGGGGATAGATGGATTTGCAATTTAAGAGGTAGAGGATATAGGAAGGAATATCCTTACAAAAATAATTGGTGGGAAGATTTATGAAGTGGAAAGATCTAAGGTGGTTGCAATGGATGAGTCACTCTCTAATGTGAATAGAGGTGATAGATTGGGGATTAAAATGACTATTTATAAAATAACTATTTTCAAAGATATTATTAGTAAGGACCCACTATTTATTTAAGCCTTTATAAATAAGAGACTATAGTAGGGGTCTTATGCTGCAGTTATTTTAATAAAGTTGAATAAAAAATGAACCCCTACTAAGTCTAATAAATCTATTTTATTTAAGGGAGACACTATTTAAGGGGTTCTAAGAGTGGAATATTGGTATTATTTTAAAGGTTTAATTTTTAAAGCTAATCAATTTTGATGAAATATTCAAACCCTTTAATAGTGGATTTTAGAAGTCTAGAAAACTATAATAAAATGAAATCTAAATATATATATCCTTGTGCAAACATTTCTTATATAGATATTTTTAATAAAAGGGAAGATAAGGATAATATTTTGCATCAAAAAATATAGGTTATGGATCATCATAATCTCATGATGAACCAATGGTATCCAAACTCTAACTAAGTTACTAGTTTTTAAATACTAGACTAGTATGGATTCACATTCCTTACATTCCTTTGTAGTTTTGGTCAATGAAAAGTAGTAAGGTCATAGGGAATGCCTTATTAGGATTGTTATCCACATATTATTCACATAATATTCTATTCATAATATGTATTCAACAATTCTAGTTAACATTGATGTGAATGCCTAACTTATGGTAAATTTAGAGTTGAATGCTGATGATTGGATTTAGGTGAAAAATATTTATTACAAAGGATTATATTTCAAAATGTAGGTATTATATTACAATAAGACATTTGGAAAATTAATTCTTGTTAGGTTAGAGAAAGAAACAAATAATTTATTGGGGGAAAATATTCATAGTGACCTCTTTAGAGTTGATGTCAAATAAATTAAGGTAATAGAAGAATAGGCCCCAAAGATGGAAGAAAACATAGCCGATTTGAATGAAAAAGAAGAGAACCAGGTTGTTGGAAATTATAGAACTTTAATTATTAGTACAACATAAGTTTTTTTTATAAAATCAAATTGTTTTAGGGGAGGAGCGGTGGGATATAATTCTATTGTAAATCATCCAAGATTTGGTAATTGAAGAGGGAAGCTTGATAGATAGCTTTATTCCAATTGACTATCTGGTGGTGTCTATTCCCATTCATATTGAAACTAGAGAAGGAGGTAATTGGAAGGTGTTAATATAAAAAATATATATACAATGTAAGGATAAGGCATTCCATCTTAATGTGACCTTTAGATCTAAAAAAGAGAATGTATAGATTCATGTGTAGGATTGAGGTTGTTAGGTTGTGGAGCTAAAAGCTTGAACTATGCAGACGAAGAAGAGGTTGCTGAAGTTCTAGAAGTACCAGTGTCGACAGTATGACCGACGTTGGTCTTGATGTATGCAAAAGTCAACCGACATCGGCAGGGAGTCAGCCGATGTCAGTAGCACCAGTTAGATAGGGACCGACGTCGATCGCCTGTGTTCTAAAACTGTTCGTTGCACGAACAGTTAGTTAGTTGAACTAAGTGTTTGCATGTAAAGGCTATTTCAAGTCTTGAGTTGCATGGATAATTATTCTAAATTAAGAGTCTAAGTTATTGTTTAAGTCTAGGATCTATTTATAGACCCATTGGCATGTATTTTAATTATGAGCTAAAAAAGAAAGGCAAGGAAGATCCTTCCATTGTAAGATCAATGAGTTACAGGTTGTTGCAAGCTCATAGGAGATCTACATGTGTAAGTATGGTCTATTGAATTGCAAGTCTCAGGTTCATGGGAGATCTACTTGAAGTACTTTAGAGTGCTTGGTGTACTGGTAGGGTTATTACTGACTGGTTGGAGAGGTGAACACTAATTCTGTGTGTGAGTTGTGTGTTGGGACTATTTTTGGTAGGAGAGTGTTTTGAAGAAGAATTACTGTACACTTGAGGTGTTGGAAGCCTCTGTAAGGTGGAAGAGAGTGGCATCTCTTTATTGTATTCTATTTTGTACAATTATTAATACAAGATAGTGTATTGTCTCTCATATTCTGTGCTATTTGTGAATTCTAGTTACTTGTTGCTTCTAGTTATTTCTGCATGTTTAATTTCTTGTATTTGGTAATCATTTTGAGCTCTTTCTGAGGAGCAAGATCCTAACAAGTGGGATCAAAATAGGTGTGTTTGTTCTTGGATTCCCTGACAACTGGTATCAGAGCTTTTAGGTTGGGATACTAATAGGTTGGATTAGATCTGGTTAGTGTGTGTTGATTACAGGTTACTCACAGGGATTTCTGTTTGAGTGGGAGTAGAGCAATGGTAGAAGACAATAAGCTATGAATGGAGAAGTTTAATGGCAAGAACTATCAATTATGGAGGATACAGATTGAAGATTATCTGTATCAGAAAGATTTGTACTTATCATTGGGTGGGGTTGATTGCAAGCCCCGGGATATGAAGGATGAAGAATGGGAGGTTCTTGATCGGAAGGCTCTGGGATCTATAAGGTTGAGTCTTGCATCATCTGTGATTTCCAACTTATCACATGTGAAGACAACGGTAGAGTTGATGGAATCTTTGGCAACTTTATATGAAAAACCCTCAGCTTCGAATAAGGTGTTTCATATGAAGCAATTATTTAATTTGCAAATGTTCTAAGGTGGATCTGTACATAGTCATCTTAGTGATTTCCATGGTTTGGTAATCCAGTTAAATTCAATCAATATTGTTTTTGATGATGAAATTAAGGCTCTCTTAATCTTATGTTCATTACCTGAAAGTTGGGAGAGTTTGGTAATGGCAGTTTCTAATACTGCATCTGCTTCTAAAATCTTAAAAGTGGATGATATTGTGAGTGTGATCTTGAATGAAGAGATATGCAGGAAAAACAGAAGTGAATCATCAGAGAATACTTTGAGTGTTGAAGGTAGAGGAAGGCAAAGAGAGAAGATCGAGCGTGGGAGATCAAGGTCAAAGACAGGCAGGAGATCCAAGTCCAGGTATAGGAGAATAACCTACTAGAAATGTGGAAAGTAAGGGCACTTAAAGAGAGATTGCAGGTCGGGTGAAGATCAGCATGAAGGACATGAAGAAGAAGCAGATGTTGTAGATTTCATTGCACAGGATGCTCTAGTATGTTCTTTGGATAAAGTAGAATCTTGGGTTTTAGATTCTGGTGCCTCTTTTCATGCATCCCCAAATAGGGGATTTTTTCATGAGTATGTCTAGGGTGACTTTGGACAAACTTGTTTAGGGGATGGTAAGCCTTATCAAATGGTTAGCAAAGGGAAAGTGAAGCTGAAATTACAGACAGGTAACACATGGGTGTTAAAAGAGGTCATGCATATCCCAGTTCTAGAGTGGAATTTGATTTATGTAAGAAGTTTGGGTGATGAGGGTTGCACAGTAACTCTCACAACAGACTCTTCAAAGGTTACCAAGGGTGCACTTGTTGTAGCAAGATGTAAGAAAGTAGGTACGTTTTATCTATCTACTTGTATTATTGATTCTCTTTCTAGGTTATCTACTTTAGCTATAGATTCAAAGATGTGGCTTAATAGGCTTGGTCACATGAATAAGAAGGAGATGCATGTTCTTGAGTCAAAGGGTATGAATCGATATTTCTGTATGCAAAAGAAGAAAGTGATGTTTCTTGAGAGATCTGATGTTAGTGACAAGAATAGGAAAGCCTTGGTTTTCAAGGAGAAGATGACAGATAGGTATCAGTCAAAGGGGCTAAGGAATTCTGAGCAGAGCAAGGTTGATTTAGACAAGGGTTTGATCCAAAAGGAGCTCATGGGTAGAAGTCAGTTCTCACAAGCAAAACACAGAGACTGATGTCAGCTAGAAAACTAGCATCGACATCTAGATAGGGACCGACGTCTACTATGTGCAGCCTAATGTCGGTGAAACAAGGCAGATAAACACTAGTGTCGGCAAGGGGGAACTGACATCGATGATGAGGCAGTCACAAGGAATAGACATCGATCAAGTGCAGACTGAGATGTGACTGGCATCGATCACTGAGATGGATTTTGGGTGGACAGCAAGCTATCAAGGAGTCTCAAGCACCCATATGGAGGACTTAAAGGGTAAGTAAGCCTCAAATTCATCATTTCCCTTCTTTACAGTACTTGTTGCTCACTGATGGTAAAGAACCAGGAAGTTATTAAAGAAGCAGAGTAGGTAGATCCAAGAAACAGTGGGAGCTTGGCATGGATGAAGGATGTGATTCCTTGGAGGAGAACCAAATGAGAGTTTTGGGTGGAGTTGCCAGCTGGAAGTAAGCACTGAGAGATGAATGGATGTTCAGGATGAAGAAGAGTAGAAATGGACACATGAGATAGAAGGCCAGAGTATATGGTCTTGGATAAGTTATAGGACAATGGAGGTTTGATCATTGTGTTTCTCTTTACCAGATTGGATAATATTAGCTACATTATCCTATTACTGTATGATGTGCTTGTTGCAAGGTTACATATACAGGGAGTTACTAAACTAAAGGTAAATCTAGTTCAGAAGTATGTCATGAGGAATCTGGGAGCAACTAGATTCTTTGGCATGAGTGTGTTCTAGGGACATGGAAGGTCATAGGTTGACTTTGTTTCAGGATGATTGTGTGAGACCGGTTAGCACGCCGATGGTTGGATAGTTCACAGAACAGTGTCTTGATTCACATAATGAGGTTAAGTGCATGGTATGTACTGGACCTAAGTTTTCCCAAGTAGTGGGAGTTGTCACAAGTTTGGAGCCAATCCAAAAAGAAGCATTGGAGGGCAGTTTAGTGGATTCTTAGAGGGACAAGTAGCAGGTGCACATGCTATGCAAGGTCAAGTTATTTTCTACATGGTTTGTAGATGTGGATGTGGCAGGTGATTTGGATGATAGGTGTTGCACTACAGGATTTGTGGTGGTTGGTCTTCAAGAGTGATCTTGAAGAGGGATACAAAGCCAAGGGAACAAACTAGATGAAGTACAGGTACAGGTATAGGTACAGTTGCAGCTGTTTATCTCTAAGTGGGAGATTGTTAGGTTGTGGAGCTAAAAGCTTCAACTATGCAGATGAATAAGAGGTTGTTGAAGTTCCAAAATTATCAGCATTGGCAGTCTAACCAACGTCAGTCATGATGTATGCAGAAGTCAACTGGCATCGGCAAGGAGTCGACCGTCGTCGATAGCACCAGTTAGATAGGGACCGACGTCGATTGCCTGTGTGTTCCAAAATTGTTCATTGCATGAACAGTTAGTTAGTTGAACTGAGTGTTTGCATGTAAAGGCTATTTCGAGTCATGAGCTGCATGGATAATTATTCTAAATTAAGAATATAAGTTATTGTTTAAGTCTGGGATCTATTTATAGACCCATTGGCATGTATTGTAATTATGAGCTAAGAAAGAAAGGCAAGGAACATCATTCCATTGTAAGATCATTAAGTTGGAGGTTGTTGCAAGTTCATAGGAGATCTACATGTGTAAGTATGGTCTATTGAATTTTAGGTTGCAGGTTCATGGGAGATCTACTTGAAGTACTTTAGAGAGCTTGGTGTACTGGCAGGGTTATTATTGACTGGTTGGAGAGGTGAACACCAATTCTATGTGTGAGTTGTGTGTTGGAACCATTTTTGGTATGAGAGTGTTTCGAAGAATAATTACTATACACTTGAGGTGTGGGAAGCCTCTATAAGGTGGAAGAGAGTGGCGTCTCTTTATTGTATTCTTTTCTGTACAAGTATTAATACAAGATAGTGTATTATCTCTCATATTCTATGCTATTTGTGAATTCTAGTTACTTTTTGCTTCTGGTTATTTCCATATGTTTAATTGCTTGTATTTGGTAATCATATTTTTCTCTTTCTGAGGAGCAAGATCCTAACAAGTGGGATCAGAACATGTGTGTTTGTTCTTGGATTCCCCGACAGAGGTGTTTGTTAAAAATATGGGCATCCTAGATTTTGGTAGTTGTTTCATGTTTATAGTTGATCCACTCATTATAAAAAACCTCCTTTTTATCATTTTTATAAAGGTAAAAGGAGGTTCGTTTCATCATATTTTACCCTTGGATGTCAAAAGTTCAGAGTTTTGGATGGGTCATTAACAATTTTTTTTAGCTATTTTTTGTTGGTGTTTTTATTATTATTTTTTGTGTTGTAGTACCACTATGAATACTATAATATTGATATTTTTCAGACATGGATGTATTTTTATTCTCTAATTTTATGGTCCTTAGTTTTAAAAAATCCCACCCTTGACCCTTAATAATAAAAAAGAATACCTATTACTCTCGAACATCTGTTATATCAAATAATAGCAAGTTTTATTTTAAATTTGTTATGGTTTAATTCCCAATCCCTAGTATATAAATATATTTTATAACAAAATTTGAGTCCCTTATTATCTTATATATTAATTAATTTGAATGTTTCATCATGGAAAAGAAATAAAAAATCCTAGAATTTTTATAGTATCCTTATCACCAATGGTTGAAAACCTTAAATGTAATTTATTAATATAATTAAATTTTCAACCCTATTTATATTTGATTTTGTCTCTAGTAGGTAGACAAATAACTAATACCCATTTTGAATCTCCACTATTATCTTAAACAATAAAAAATTGTTTTGAGGTATACGACACTCTCCCTTGCAAACTAAGGATTTATTACACAAAGATAGGCAAAAGTATACATAGATAGTTTGTGTTATAAATATTATTATAAAATTACCTAATAATTACCACATACTCAAATTATAGTCTATGCACATTTAGGTATTGAATCTATGTAATTATTTATATCCACAATGGCATAAAATTTTTATCTAAAACCTATTTTAATTATTCACTAACATAATAAATAACAAAAAAACACCACATTAACAATGGGAAATAAACCAAGTCCTATATAATTGAACCTTATTTTTATACTAATAAACTATCCAAATTACAAGTTGGAGGATGAATATAAGAACATTTTTGTTATGCTAATTTATCAAAAATTTGTTTTGTCAGAAAATTATTTGTCTCAATTTTTTTGCGAATAATAATATTAATATATTTTATTCTGTATGCTTTTCTACCCATAATATTATCTAAAGATATGCAGAGTTATGATTTTTTTATTTACAAATAATTTTTTATTGATTAAAAGGTGGTCAAAATTAGTATCAGATAAATGTCAAACCTATATTTTGAATATCCAAAATAATATTTAATGACAAAAAGTGTGGTACTCTATTGTTTCATAACTTGTAATCATTTACTTGTTTTAATTAAATATACATTCATGGATTACATATCTTATTATTCTTTTAATTGTTTCAATAAGAATAAGTTATGTCTTTCAAATGTGTTTTTGTGATAATTTGATACACAGACCATAGATTGCCCATGTATAAATTTTAAGGTGAGATAATCATGACTCTATGCAATTGAATGAATATGGTAAACATATTATATTTTTATTTATTTCATTATTTAAATTGATGTAATATTTATAAATGAATGCATTTATTCTTCTGATAAAATTTAGTTTAGGCCTCTATGGTCATTATTCCATTCTTTCCAAAGGAATTAATAATTTTTATATTGTATTTTAGTTCATATGTAAGGATATAGTGTTTTTTTATATGTTTTACTAATGCAATCTAGTGTTTCCATTAAAAAATATGATGGAAAACATTAATCAACATATTTTAGGATTAGAAAAAGAAGATAACCTATAAAATAAATCTATATATTTCATCACTTTAAAATCCTCAATTAATCCTTTCGTGAGTGTCATATTAAACTTACTCACATAGATAATGAACTCATATATAAATTAAATTTTAACAATATGTTATTAATAATATTTAGTTTTTATATTCTTAAAATATAAAACACATTAATAGGCATGCACCTACTAGTATGTACCTTTCCATTTATAACTGATTGATGATTCACATTAATTTTTGGAGTATGAAAATGACTGCTATTTGAAGTATAGATACAAGGTTAATGATTTGTAATTATGTATGTGTAATATCATTGTATTTCCTTATTTTTAGTTTTTAGAATTTTTTAAAACAAAATAAATAGAAATTTCTCATCCAATTATATTTTATGGTCCTTTAATATAGTCAATTAACATTACATTTAATTATTATTTATTAGTCTTGCATAGAATAATCTTTAGTTTAATTAAAATGTAGTTAAGATGGATTAGCTAATTAGCCATATAAAATTTACAATGTCTATTGAAAACATGTACTGGAATTTTTACATTATATAAAATCACATATTTGTATGCTTTCATTACATTTTTCTATTAATCAATTCAAATGGTTGCATTAACAACATATCAGGCTTGAATAAACAAAATAGTGTATATAAAAATCATAATATATGAGATAAAGTTTATTATTGCATTGAAAGCAAGCATAAATAATACTCTTATGCACACATGTCTCATTTCCATGGCCATTTTACACCATTCCCAAACATCCATAGAACATTCTTATGTCACTATTACAATAAAAAAAATGAGACCATTATACTATGTTCATATTCGAGTAATCATATTTAATGTTCACACTTTAGAAGATAGTAACACACATTTATTTCAATTAAAATTGGAACTTATTAATCACTATAATAGTATAGTGACACTTAAGTTATCACGTCAGGCATAACAAGTTATTTTAAAACTAATCTCTTCCCTATTTAAAGAAAATTCACTTTATTTTTTCTTTAATTTTGGTTACATTTTTAAACCAACTTAGTAGTTTTATAAATGAAGGAATTTTTTTCAAGAATGACTCACTTTGAGATATTCTCTTTGTTAAAATTGACAAAGCACAATTTTTAAAATAAAATTTGTTCAAATCCTATCATTAATGTTATGTATTTCATGGAATCCTAAAGGTCAAAACACTTTATCTTGTAATATAACATTAACACCACTAAATGTAAAATACACTCTTTTTTTAACGAGTTAAGTAATGAGTTTTCGTTAAGCTAAATATGAATTTTCATCCATATTATCACTTTGAAAAGACATTAGAGGCTCATCCATAATGGCACACCAAGAATATAAGTACAAATAATAAGGTGTAGGATATAAGTATGTGATTTACATCATGTCTCAATGGATAAATTAATTTATTCTCCATTAATACCATCATAGATAAAAGAATCGTATATAAATCTATTTCCAGTAGTATATGATTAACACAAAAAATGAACACTCATATGATAATGTAGCTTAGTATAATTCATATATTCATCTACAAATTCACAAAGAAACATATAAAAATAAACAAAATTTAATAAATATTACCATAGCTCCATTATCAACTTAACTCTATTTTCCTACATTTCATTATTAGGCACATATATCATTATAATGATAAGATATACCTGAAATAACTTCTAAAAAACTAGGCATGCTAATCAAATCATGAGAGTATATTTAATCATATATTTTAGTTATAAACATAAGGACATAAACCACATCCATAATTCTCTATAAATATAACACAATATTATACATGAATATATCCAATTATCCTAAACAAATAGGTAATAACACATACACTAAACTCTATATGGCCTTCCCCCCTATATATATAGAGGTTAGATAGAGTTAGAGGGTAATATCTATTTAATTTGAGAATCCATCATATTATTCAATAAAGTATTTATTGATAAGAGAGTGTAACCTCCATGGCCTCAAGTTCCTCTTAGAATCTAATTATAGACCTAATTAATTTTTTCTTTGGCATGAGGGTAACTAGCATGCATCCTCCATAAGCCTAATTTCCTCCTTGATTTTGATCATTTCCATTTAAATTGTAATCAAAAAAGTCTTCAATTTCTATATTATTTTCATTAAAGGGAATCATCTATAGTATAAAATCCCATCTGATTAGAGGAAAGTTCTAATTTGAGATAATACTTCAATATGCATATTGGTTGAAATCATGTTTATGCCCTATATGGATGATAACAACGGAAATACCATTCAACCTTCATGAATATAATTTTATTCTTGAGTCAACCATACATTTTTATTATACAAAAATGATAGGAAGACAACTAACATACAACCTTCATGACCCTGAATTCCTCTTCAAGTCTATCACAATAATACAAATTTTTTCCAACACACATACATATGTCATTAGATAAGATAATATTAAATCATTTAAATGTGGAAGTTTCACATACCATGTCATTATTTCATGGATAAAATAATGATAACTCAAAATATATTGTGGTTAGCCCATATTGGGTTAGATCACACATTCAATTATCTATCATAATAGTCATAACAAAAATCTATAGAGGCAAAAAATAATGTAGGCATGGCATATAATCAAATTTGTACCATATAATATTAAATTAAATATATTTCATAATAATGATCAACACATAATGGCATAGAAGCACATAAGTATTGATCTACTCACTTTTCCTATGTTTATGTTCATCCATTATCACATATCAGTCCTCAATGATAAAATTACAAAATAGAAGAAAATAATTACATCATCACAATATTTAGAAAATTTAATTTACTTTTAATCATAATGCAATGAGATATTTAAATTATTTTATATTAATTATCATATCTAGTCTTTTGAAACCATAACAATAAACTCATCTCTTAATGACATTATTTATTGTATAAGAGAAGAAAAAAATAGTCTCAATCATACATTGTAAAAATTATGTAAAGAAAAATAATATAACTAAAACCGGTGATAAATCAACTCATAATATAAAATGTTAGTCCCTAAAAATTTGAAAAATCTTTCCATTGCTCATTCAAGGAGGACAGTATTTGTCTACTCAACATGTTGTTAACTACAACACATACAAAGACAAAAAAATTAATAAGATAGAAACAATATTGATATTAAGTATAGTTTATTAACATAGAATTCCTTGATTCAATAAACATCTACAACATGAACTTAAAACATACAAATCTCAAGGAATACATAATAATAAATGGAAATTATACAATTATTCCTTTCATCCTAAAGTTCCTGGATGTTATAGTCATCCCCACCATAAAAAAACCAATAACATAAGATTATTATTCACCATATAAGTTATTGAACCAAAAATTAAATTTTATGCCTTGATTATTGGTGTTTCAACTATTCTTGATACCAAGTGAATGGTACCACATAACACACATATCGGAAAACAAAACCAACCTTTTTATTTACTCATACTACATATGTCTTGCTAATATGAAGATAACATAAGTAAATTAAATTCTCCATTAAACTATGATACAATCCATATAAATCATATAATTATCTTAATGATAAGGTCACACTATGAGATGACTTAGCATTATATCTATTGGAATATGATTAGGTTTCTAAAATTATCGATCACAACCATCCATGGGTGGATACTTCGTACTAGATGCAATAAAATAAGATGGAGTTACTCAAGTTATTTAGAAGGGAAAGATAAATCAAGAAGTACCATTTAAGGAGGGTAAACCCAAATGAACTTATTTTTAAATATTCCTTAATTTTTAATCAATAGAGAAAGCTAACAACTCAAGGAGAGGACCATTGTTACCCATTGGTGTAAATTTTGGTTGTTTTATTTTTTAATTTATTTTTATGACTTATTCAATAAGAAGTGATACCAATTCTCCATTAGTTGGAAAAATCATTTTAGAGATAGTGATTCTCTTCTACTTTTGATATGGGAAGTTTGCTCATAAAATATGGGTATTTTGGGGGTTTTGTGGAATTTTAACTATAATGTACAAAGAAGAAACAAAATTAGGGAATGGTGAAAGGTGATAAAAATATAAGAGGAGAGATGAGAAATAAATAATATAATGAATGTAGAAAACCACTAGAATAAGAAAAATTTGAATGGGCGTAAAGAGTAACACATGAAAGAGAAAAAAAAAATTGCTTCAATAATGGTACAAGCTTGAGATGTATTTACTAAGCTTACAAGAGTATTTCTACATATAAATATAGATTTATTCATCTACATATTTAATTTTTTAAAACTCAAATAGGATTGATGTGATACTAGATGTAAAAATTATTTCATCTAAATAGAGTAAGATTGAAAACCCAATTTGTATATTGAAAACATAACATAAATGAATGAAAACAACTTCTTTGGTATGTGTCATTTATTGTATTCCCATATTTAGTAAACCAAAACCTATTAGAATTTTTTCTATTGGTAATAATATTTCAAAAACTATTTTCCCTTACAATTAATTTGTTATAAAGTAGTAAGTAGTGGTCACCAAATGAAATAATATTTCTAGAAAACCTCCTTCAATAATATGATGATGATAAAAATTTTAAAAATTTATTTAGATTTTATTTTGTTTAAAGTGATAAATTTAAAAATATCTACATCATCTTTTGACAAGTTTAAAATGAATTTGATATCCGTCTACAAATTTGAAAAAATAAATGTTGTATTAAATGATTTTTTTATATAACAAAATAAGCTATATAATTATTTTAAATAGTCATGTTTAAACTCCCTTCCTTGAGCCCATACTTTGAAACCATGGTACTTTCCCTCACAATTATTATTATGTCCATTTTGAATAGATACAATTGGATTCTATATGTTGAGATACACATGAGAATACATATAGGCTATTATATGTGACTACGAAACACTATTTGTTTATTAACATCTTTTTAATTTATGAGATCTTATATTTATCTTCTATATGATGATGTATCATTTAAATTATTAATTTAAATAAGTATGCCCTGATGGACTATGCTTTTATTTATGTCCTCAACTAATTATCATTTCTATGGATTCACATTCTTATACCACAGAGGTATCATGATGAATCATGTTTTTGTGAAAGTGGCATTAAAAATAGAAAAATTATACCAATGTTGAGATTAACTAATATGGGAGCTATGCATTTTATATTATGGTGGTAGTTGAGTCAATCTGATGTAGTAGAAAATGCAAAAATAAATAGCCTCCTTCTATATAATAAGTTATATGAAAAGTCAATGTCTTAGACATTTGGAGTTTCACAATAAAATACAAGTGAACACATTGATTTTTAATAGATATTACTCATGAAATCATGGTCATAAAGAATATAATAAAAAAAACACCGCATTAAAGATAAAGTAATATGCAAAAAAACTCTATCTAAATGACAAACATAAACTATCAGTGACTAAAATAAGGACCATTTGGTAACTACATAGGAAAATTATGTTAATTTAGTGAAAAAGTTTGGAACATATAGTAAGGACACAAAACTCATGAGTGGGTGAAGAAATGAGTAATCCCCATCCCTATTTTTGTCCTCAAATCCACATTATTAGACTTAGATCTCTGATATAGTGAAAGGAAATACAAGTTTAATAAAATAATGCACAAAAAGTATTAAATGTAAGTAGATACTTGGAAAGAAGGGATATCATAAATTAATAACCTTTTTGGCTATATAATTTGTGGAAGATCATTGATAAAGGGCCAATAGAAGTAAATATGTTGTGTTGTGTTAACAAAAACATAATTAATCTATGTATACTATAGGCCTTCACCAAGGTGTGGGAGTTGTTTTTAAGTCCCATATTGGTATATTGATGTAGAAAAAGTAGGCCAACCTTTAGGAGGCCATAAATTTTGACTCATAGCTCTATTTGAGCTCTTCCACATGCCAAACTGACCATATCAAAAAGTTTGATTATTCTATAAGCTGATTTATCTACTTATATTTGATTTGGATTTTTTTTTTAGGCCAAATGTCATCATTTGAGGGTCTAAAATTAGCTTTTAATGTTTTTTTAGTGAATTTTCTAAATTAGATATAGTATATTTTTAGAACCAGAAGATAATTTCAATAGAATTTAATCCCATAGTCTAATTTTACTATTTACGTTAATTCTATAAATTTTTAGATCCACATGAATTTTCATGCAAAACTTGCTATAAATAGTGGGAACTAAAAAT
>JARHVA010009768.1:32500-42500 GCA_037957365.1 Torreya grandis
ATATGATGGAATTTTACCAAGATAAACTTCACCCATGTGCCATGTTATGGAGAATCAAAAGATAATATCCTATTTTATGGGATAAAGATGTATATTTTACTCCTCTTAGGGAGAATAAAATGTATGTAAATTTTTTAGCCTTGTATTACTAGCTAAGAACAAAATAAAAATTGGCCAAGTATGTTTCACAATGCCTAGAATGTCAAAAAATAAAGGTTGAACATAAATATCAAGACAACTTATTATACATTAATGATATCCCCATATAGAAATTGGATTTAATGTCTATAGAGTTCAACATTACATTGTCACTTACCTAGTGGGGACACAATTCCATTTTGGTAATTGATCCTAAATTAACTAATGTCATGTATTTCCTACTAATGATTTACACCTATAAGGTAAATTATATTTACCAATTATATTTGGATAAAATTTTATGATCACATGATGTTTTGATAATGATTATTTATGTATTATTTTTTTATGGCTCTCTTTTGGACCACATTTCAGGAAAGGGTGGGTACAAATCTAATTTTTAGTAAAACACAAAATCCTCAAATGGATGGGAAAACTAAAAGGGTCAATTAAATCCTAGAGGACATATTGTAGACAGATGTCATGACCAATAATCCCAGTAGGAAAATCATCTACTCTCTATATAATTAAATGTATATTAATAAATACTAGAGCTCCATCAAGATGGACCTCAACGTAGCTTTATATGGATGAATTTACAAACTCCTTCGATTTGGAACAAGCTCAGTGAACATATTTTAATTTGTACCAATATGGTAAAAAATATGTAACAAAATGTCATGAATATTTTTCAATACCTCAAGGAGGCCATAATATGATAGAGGAAATATGTGGATTCATGTTAAATGGATATAAGCTTCAAGGTTATAGACTCAAAGTTTTTCCAAGTGAAACCACATAATGGTAGAGGTCATATTGGTTGTGAACCTAAATTTTCACCATGATTTGTAGGACATTGTCATATTTTATAGAAACCAAGCCTGATTACTACTGAATTTCATTTACAATGAACATATATAGGATGTATGACATATTTTAATGTTTATTTATTAATAAAATATGTACCTGACCCAACACATGTGATTGACTAGTCTTTCGTAAAGATGGATAGGGATTGTTCAAGGTAGAGATTGTGAGCATTATCTATAGGTGGTCACTTAAACATTAACATCATGAATGTTATAATAATGTATAATGGGATAAACATATCCCAAGTTCTCATACTTGAATCATGCTTTAGAGATAGAACATATTTATCCTCGTTTTCTTGCATAAACATTCCATGACAATTTTATTTAAGGGAATGAATTTTAAATGCCTCGCCCTAATACCCCTAATTTTTAATCATGGGATTCACCCTTGTAATTATTATTATTTTATAAAATTATATATTTTTTGAAATCTTAAGATTATAAAATTTTAGATGTTGAGATATACATGTGGATACATATAATATTTTATATGTGTTAATGAGATCTTATTTATGTATGAACAACTTAATTATTTATGACATATTATATTTAGATTATACATGATGACATGACATTTAAACTATTAATTTAAATGACTATGTAATGATGGAATGTAATATTATCTATTAATTGCATTGATTATAAGAATTATGGATTCAGCTAGCTATACCATAGAGGTATCATGATGAATCTAATTTCTATGTAAGTAACAAAAAAAGGTGGAAAATTTATAATGATGTTGAGATGAGTTTGTATGGGATCTAAAAATATTATTTTGGGGTGGTATTTTAGTCAATGTGGTGTACTGGGAGTTCTAATAATAGATATTTGTCTTACATAGAGTGAGTTACATGTCACATTGATCTCTTGGGCATTTGTCACTTTCTAATTTAATACAGGTGGACATATTTTATTTTAGTGTGGATTATTAATTTGAAGCCATGGTCATAAATAATATAATAAAAAATATACAAAACTCAATAAAAATTTAAAATTGAAGGAACCATCCAAATATGAAATATAAATAATGAGAGACTAAAGTAAGAACCACATGGTAGGTAGGTGTGAATAATACTTTAATTTAATGAAAGAGTTTAGAAGATATGAGAAGTACACACACAATATATCAATGGGTGAGGAAATTAAAAATGTATATACCCATTAATTTCATTATATCAACATAAGTATAATCATATATTTGACATTATTGAAGGAAATAAGAGATAAATAAAAAAAATTGTACATGCATTGTCAATTGCAAACATATCTTTGATAAGAATAGAAAATATAAATTAATTAAATTTTGGGTTATACAAATTATGAAAAATCATTAAAAAAATTATGTCTAAATTTAGACTAGAGAGAAGGATAATAATAAATTGGAATAGAAGATAAGATTGGTAAAATAAATTCACATACTAGTGTGTAAAAGGTAACATTGTAAAAAAAAGTGTTATCGATTGTTCTTTCCCTTTCATAATGTTTTTGGTTCCATATAAAGTTTAAATTTATTAATATGAACCTTATTTATAAATTTGTTTCATTTGATTCATTTATTTAAGGATAATATTTTATATTTTAATTTATGGATCTTATTGGCAATTTATTTTGTGGACTTTTGTAATTTTACAAATAATGTCTAGAATTTTTTGTCTAATTTCATGTGATTACTATCCTCAATGTTTTTACAACCTATTAAATTTATTTGGGTGGGTTTAAAAATTATAATAATAAATATCCTATATTATATTTTGGGTTCATTGACATTATTCAGCTGTGTCATAGAGGCTTCCACCTAAGTGTGGGAGAGGTTATTATGGCCCAAACTAATGTCTTTAGTGGATATTGTTTCATGTGGGATTACATGTATGCACTCCAAAAAAATATATTCATTATTATACATGCGATACATTCCCTAAAATCACTTATATATCATAAAATGTTGGGTTTTTTGGACCTTATATTCAATATGATATTTTGTAACCTAAAAATATCTCATATTGATTTCATTATTTTGTACTTTTATCTTTTCCAAATTGAATATATTTTATTGGTTGGTTTGTAATACCTTATGATATTATTCATATTGATTAAAATTCATAAACCATTGAGACCATATGGGAAACATTCATCTTTGCTCATTTGTTCTATAAATTAGATTATGAATGAAAATAAAGAACACATGTTTATCATAGAGAAATTAATGTAAGGTTAGATGATAGTGGATTCTATTGTTAAAATGTGACAGATTAATAAAAATAATACTCATTACCTCACTAATGATAATACAAAATCATGTTTTAGGTGTTTTGGTAGAACAAAACACCAAATAATTTTCTCATCTAGTATCTATCTAGGTACTAGAAATAAAAAAAATGAAAAAATAACTCTACCTATTACATTGTATGAACTCTTAATCTTATTTATGTTATATAGCATTAAAAAGGTTCAAATACAAACAAAAACAAAAAAAACTCCTATAGGGAAATAGTCATATGATGAAGTTTACAATGTTGTGTTTACATTATTGAAATCATATGATAACTTTTAAATGAATAGAAGAAATTAAACCAAACCCACAAATTTTCTAAAATGATAGGTAACATAGATTGTATTGTATCTATTAAAATTTTATTGAATGTTCTTTTAAATGTTAATGTATCATAATATCTCACTAATAATGGATAAAATACTCATTCATCTAAGAGATTAAATGACTGGAGAAATAACATAACTCAATGAACCATGTCCATAGTTCTATCCCACATGTGAATAAATCATTATGCTATAAAATATGAAATATTGGTTTATAGGAAAAGAATCATACATGTTTTTTTACCTCCTATAAATCCTAGGGACTCAACCTATGTTCCTATATGTGAATTTATAATTATTTCTCTTATAAACAAAATATTCACATATGTTCTTATATGTGAATTTATAATCTTTACTCTTATAAACAAAATGTTCACCATATAATGGAAAATTGTATAGGTATCAACTAAATTAAATATGATTTAGAATTTGAAAAAAATATAAGAATATCTTCAATGATTAAAAAATTTGAAATTGGACATGTATATTTGGTGTTATTTAAATCATATTTAAACACATTATATAATTTTTCTAATGTATCACATAAACTATGTTAAATATGAAAGTGTCAATCAAAATCCCCTTGTTAACTTTCTTTAACTCAAATAGACACTTTAGGAATTAACATGATGGAATATTTTTATAGGAAAAAGGAAAATGGAATTTTTATAATAAAATATTCGTGAATTCTTTTGAAAACTCCAACATCATTAAATTAAATGACCATTCCTTTGTTAAAATATACTCTAATATGTACGGAAATACTATTGCCTCAATCAAATTCTTAGTGAAGATGGACACATTTATTAATTTGAATATATCAAAAATTACATACAATTTATCTCTATGTATCATAAATATAACTATGAAGTTGAATGGCAAATAATATAAAAACATAGTTTGGTGTGAAAGCTTCAAAACCTATTACTCTTAGGCCACTTTAATTTGGCATGTAAATATGAAATTGTGAATCTGTAATAATGTGACACATGGCTAGTAGAATTTCATTTGCATCTTTTTTTTCCTTGAGTTCTACATGAAATTCATTTATAGTTGCCAAGAGAAGAGAGAGTTTATAAATTTGACTTGCGACACTTCTTTGTTGACTGACACCTTTCTACAATTTGATTTATTTAATGATTTAATCACAAACTCTATGAAGGTACAAAACTGTACCACATGATTTTAAAAAATAAAAATGAGGATACTATTCTTAAGGTTATGATAATAAATGAAACTAAATGCAATGTAAGGATGACACATGGAATTGATGATCATTAAAAATAATTTTAAAACCAATAATCAATTATAAATGATATGGTTGTATGAAAACATAAAAAATGTAAATCTATGACAATTTGAAGATTCACAATTTGTATTTTCAAAATAATAAGTGAGAACACTACAAATCACTATAATGCACCATTTATATATAATAAAAGACAGGTGGCATATTGGATTACATCAAATATTTGCATTCAAATAGTCCCATGAGAAGAGTATAGATTTAACACTCTTAAGTCTATATGTTTGAATAGATGCCAAATTATATTTATAATTAAATAAAAACTATACAAAATAGGTTCCTTTACAATTAAAACACAATATAGATAATCAAGGGCCACATAATAACATGTTCTTTGTGGAACTATATAAACTCTTGTTAAACCATGATAAGGGTAAGTAACTAGACAATAAAACCTAAATCAAAGTGAAGAGAACCATGATGACATGATTAATTTATAAAATATTTATTAAAAATGTTCAATTCAATAAGGTATTAACATCATAAAATTATCCCAAGTAAATTGTTATTGTGGGTCCATAATTGACATATTATTTAATCAAATTTTGGAAAACCTAGTGATATGAAGATCTTATCCTAAATGAAAAACTACTATATAAAATTAGGAATAATAATACTAAAAATATCAAGCATTCAATTATTTTAAACTTGTTAAATCCTCAAACATACTGAATAAGGAAGTTGTAAGAGAAAACTAAAACTTAGCCCAAAAATATTGTTACGAGATGAATCAAATAATAGAGGTGGTAGAGTGGTTGGACCTAGTGAACATAAAATAGGATATATATGTTAAATGGGCCTCATATATTTTTTTAAAAGATGGATAGGAGAGGGGGTGATACTATCATTTATGACGCTGGTAATATCTAATAGATAGTGAATATCTAGGATATTTGAGTTTTCTTCACCTTAATATATATATATTCTATCTTTCATGAATGAGCATTTGATCAATTATGGAGGCCACTATAATGATGGTTTTTCACTAAAAACATTATCTCTTTTAGATTTTAATATCAATGAAAATAAATGGTATAAAAATGGGTCAATAGTTGAATTTATGGGCATGGCCTTAACACCGTATGTGCTAAGTGTTGCCTACATACCAAAACTCTAAAGATGGATGACAATTCATGTAGTTATTTTATTATAAAGTGGTGTGGGAATAAATGGTAAAAAATATTAAATGTTTTTGTAGAAATAGTGTTATTAAATCATTAAACCATGATTTTTGTCCTTGGATATTTATTCTTAATTTATCTCTAGTCTATTTGGGCTATATGTAATCAAAACTAAGAGAAAACGGGAGTTTGCCCTCAATGTAAAATTAAAAAGTTGTGGTGTTTTTTGGTGTGGATGTTGGAATATTTTCATTGATTTCAAATGAATTATAATTAATGTAATGGAATTCAATAAAATATTCAACAAAAATATAGGTGGAATTGTCAATACAAATGTCAAAATGTCGACAGAATTGTCGATGGAAATGTCGACATAAATTTTAGTGGACTTATACTTTGGTGAAGAGGTTCCTCTTAAATGGAATGTCTCCTTTGTATATATTCTTCGAAGGCTATATAAGGTAGATATAAGGTTGATAAATATGTGGAATTTGAAGTGTGAGATATGCAAAGATTAGTAAAGAAGAGAAGGAAGCAAGTGTGTGGAGAATAAAAAGTTATATGATATAAATTCATGAAAATTTGATTAATGGAAATAATTATTTATGTCATTTAGGAATAAGCCTAATTTTTTGGATAAGAAGAGAATATTGAATTTACCATCATATATTGATGAAGCAATAATGATAAGGTAGAAGATTATTTTAGTAGAGGTTTGTGCCTCAGAAAGAATAGATTGGTATCCCTTACTAAGTTGGTACTTAATAGTAGGGATTAAAATTTCTAGTAGGTTAGTGCCTACACTTTGTTTAGTTATGGGGATTGGTGTCTCTAGTACATTGTTGCCTAAAAATTTCTTAAGAAGAAATTTTTTATGCCTGGATTTGGGTAGTAGATCCAAGTAGTGCTTCTTTATGTGGTTTTATACTAAAATGGTTTACATGTAAATCTTGTGCTCTTTTTATGATCGTAATTGTTGATTTTGTGTTATTTATATTATTGTGATTATCAATTTGAAAATTTATAAGATTACCTTATACTGATTCACCCACCACTCTTAGTATAAGTATGTGCTCAACATTTGGTATCGGAATGGATGTAGATAATAAAAGCTTCAAATAGAAAGAAAATAATAAAAAGTTTTGTAATCAAAACAAAAGTATTATTCCAAAAAGGATAATAGTTTAGCTATAGAGAGTATGAGAGTATTTTAGGTAGTGAGAGATAAGAAACTCCATTCATGTATATAGAAATAACAAATGATGGCTCTACAAGTGAAGACACCTTGAAAGAGGAGGAATATGTTGAGGATTAAGGAGAAGTAAATACCAAAGAAGAACACATCTATGCTTTAGGTGAGATAAAAGTTATTAAGAAGAATAATATGAAATAAAGATTATAGATTGAAAAATATGAAAAAGAAAATTGTAACCTAGAAATATAAATATCTCATAGCCTTTATAATTTAGAAAAGGTCATCATTAGTATAAATACTAAAATAAAATAATCCAAGAAGACAAAGGAAGAAGTAAGAGTCTAGTATAAGGCAAAAGAAGACCACATTTCCAAGCTAGAATCAGAAGTTGGTTTCTCAAAGAAGGAATTAGAGAAGATATGTGATAAATTGAAAATAAATTTAAATTTTTAAAAAATCACCAAATAACTAGATGATATTCTCAAATTCTAAAGGTCATCATGCATCAAGACTAGTCTCTCTCTAAGATAGAATAATGAGATCAGAAACTACAATCCATTTTCTACTTTAGTAGATTACAATGTCAAATGCCATAAGTGAAACAAGTTTTGACATACAACATGATTATATAGAAATTATTTGATGAAACATCATATGTAAAATAAGAAAATCAAAGACATGAGTAAACAAACGGAAGAATTTTCAAAAGTATGGAAAAAGAAGGAAGACCAAGAAAAGAAAGATAAACCTATGCTTGTGTAAATTGTATTTCCTAAAAAAATATGTATAGAAAAGCTCATAATAAGAATGAATTTAGGGAGATCTAATAATTAAATTATATTTTATCTTCATAGATTATTTGGTGATTTTCATTCGTAATACAAAGAGAAAAGATCAACTAATGAATATTATTTATAAGAGTGATGATGCAAGTGATTGTAATGTTATTAGAAAAATGTCATAGAAGTTATAACATAGTAAAATGAAATTAGTCACGGTGCATAACATCTTACAATAGGCATGGACAAACATCAAGTGTAGATTTTAGAAGGTAGCTCAGATCTAGAGAGTGATCAAGATGGGAATGTTAATGAGTATATGGAACACGATATGTAGATAGAAAGGGAAGTGGAAAAGAGGAGATACTAGTTCAAAAACTAGAGATAATCAAGATGGATGTATATGATGTCAAAAATCCTATAATTGATCAAATTCAAGGATAGGAAATGAGAAAATAATAAGTACTTATGCAAAAGGATAGGGAAAAGCAAAAAAATGATCATTCAATTATGGTGATGTTGTAGAATATGACATGGATATTTCTCATGATTTATTTGTGGATGGAAGTATGATGAACATCCCTTTGCCATTGATGTCAAAGGGGGAAAATTTATGAAAGGGGGAGAAAAGGAGGAGAAATACAAGGGATCATTCATGTTCTATTTTTCTATAAGATTGTAATCAATGACAAAAGGGGAGATTGTTAGAATATTATCATTGATGTCAAAGGAATTATAATTAATGTAATCTAATTCAAAAAACTTGTCAACATAAATATCAGTATAAATGTTAATGGAATTTTTGATAGAAATATCGATGGAATTTCTAATGAAAATGTCAAACTATCAATGAAAATGTCAATAGACACATCTTATGGTCCTTGGTAAAGAGCCTTTAAAGGATATCTAAGGTAGATAGAAGGTTGAGAAAGATATGAAATTTTAAGTGTGTGATATGTGAAGATTAATAAATAAGAGAAGGAAGGAAGTGCATGGAGAATATAAAGATATATCATACAAACAAATGAAAATTTGAATAATGGAATTAATTTTTTCTATCATTCAAGCATAAGCATATTTTTGTGGATAATAATAAGAGGAGATTGAATTTTCCATCATCTGTTGATGAATCAACAATATTAAGGTGGAAAATTATTTCAATAGAGGTCAGTGCCTTAAAAATAAGAGATCTATGTTTCTTACTAAGTTGGTGCTTAAAAGTGAGGATTGATGTCTCTAGTAGGTTGGTGTCTATAAACTATTTAACAACGAGGATTGGTTTCTCTAGTAGGTTGGTCCGTACAAATTTTTAATAATAATTTTAATTGTGGTTAAATTTGGATAGTAGATCCAAGCAGTCTTTCTCTCAGTGGTTTTCTACTGAAAGGGTTTCCACATAAATATTGTGTTTTTCTTGTGTTCTAATTGTTCATTTTGTGTGATTGATATTATTGTGATTATAAATTTGAAAAATAAAAATATTACCTTATACTTGTTCACCCCCTCTTAGTATATGTGTGTGCTCAATAATAAGATCTTATTATGTTAAAAATGATTTTAAATGAGTTCATATAATCATATATTTCAAATTCATTTCAATGGGTATTATTACAAACATAGGACAACTTTTCATAACTTTGATTTTCAAAATTAGTCTTTATTTGGTGGGAGGACAAGAAATCAAGGTGATCTTGTCTAATAGGAAAATGTTTTCTATTGCAGACAAACATCATTATTGAGAGTATAAAATATTTTGATTGATGACTGATGCTAATAACATGATGGACATGTGGATTATGCATTCATCAATTATCTTAGGATAGTGTATCCTATATATATAAGGTGGTTGAAAGTGATTAAAAGTGCCCTATAATAAGTCAAAATCTAAGCATGTAAATGATTGGTTGTAAGTACATTGATTTGGATTAAATGTTTATTTATGTATCTACATTCCTCCTCCCCTCTCTTACCCCTATTTTAATTTATTAATTCAT